>JAJHJA010000543.1:0-210684 GCA_021202915.1 Heliconius himera | reverse complement strand
TTTCAGCAGCTTCTGGAAGTAGCTACTTCATCTCTTTCTTCTTCATTTTCTTCCTCTATATTGTGAAGACAGTGTTTAAAACCACCTTAATACGTTCATACAGCTCACTCTCTCCCCCAATTAAAACCACTACGGTAGACGAAAATGCAATATGGGTGGAGCCCATCTGTTTTTTAAATAAATAGGTACCATATACCAACAATAAAGTTGCTGCCTACAATAATATATATTTAAGTACAATCACGTGAATATTCATTTTGTATAAATAAATGAGAAATTAAATACATTAGTATACATATATTATATTGAAACTTTACAATGAAGCATACTCTCCATACAACGTTAAGGTAAATGTATTTAGTAGCAGCTGCTCCGTTTTCGTCGACAAAGTTAATTAGAAGCCTCACCCAGGTCCGGCTGCGGCTTTAATAATATCCTGAGGTCCGGCGACTTAAGCCGTGAATTGATATAGGTGAGCGAAAATCCTCTAAACTAAACACGGATTTGAGGAGACCGTAGAGTGTTAAAGATATTTATTACAAGTGTTTATTTATTTATACAACCTGTAGTAGTGAAATATTTTTTGGTTAGGCCCATGTCTTTTATTAGTTTTGAAACTCAACAGATTTTGATGAAAATGCCTATTGAGAAAATCTACACAGCCATCGTAGGATGCAGTGATCTTATGTATAGTATGATGCGTCCCCGGGAGATGGATTGTATTCTATTTGTATTCATCAAGCCGCTCTAGTAAATCCAATATTGTTTTCGATTTTTTTTTACTTTAAGCAGTATCCCTAGCTTAGAATGGAGCCAAACACGGTTTACGAATTGAGCTTCGAAAATTGGCCAGAAAGTGGGAAACTATGATGCGTGAAAATACATAAAGCTGCTAAGCTGGACAATGGCTATTACATTTATTAAATAAATAAAAAAAAAAATAATAGTAGCCATCTACTTGAGTTCAAAATTTGTAGTCGTTAACACCCTCTTACAGAAATCATCAAGTTATCTGAAAAGAACAGATAAATATATTATTTATATATTAAATACTATTTACTTCAATAAAATATATATTTTTTTAAATATACAAATTTGACGATGCATTGGCCTTTACGTTTGCATTTGTGTCTTTCATTTTCAAATGAATTTCCGACATGAATTCCCATGTTGATTTTAACTCTACTGCCTTGCGACTTGATGATAATGATGCACTATCATCTGATGATGTAGTTGCAATTTGTCCGATCTCAGCGGTATTAAAATATGAGATCAAAGACAAGCACATTAACTGGCAAAGAATTTTGTATTCAAGTTGTTGGTGATTGTCAAATATTTAGATGGATTGATGATTGCATCGGTAGAGATGTCCTTTTGATTGAGCGACCAAACTTTGTGAAATAATGGTGGTAATAAATATAATACAATGCTGATCAGGAACACTGTTACAAAACTTTTTTACTTTGACAACTATTGTCGGCAACGGATGCTGAGCCATTATCTGGTACTGATCTCGTATCTCTAACTGTAGGAGACGCCTGACGAAATCCTGGATTATATTTTGGTTTTAAGTATATTCAGGATATTTCCGGCTTATTCATATGTTATGCCTTGTAGTCAATATGAAAAAAAAAGTTTACAAGAGAGCAAGAATAATAATTAGTTATTGTTATTAATAGTAGATAAATAAAATATTATATTGGACCGAAATATATGTTTAGTTATTTATTTAGCAAATAAGATGCCAATTACTGAGATTAGTCAAAATATCCAGTCTTGCACGACGTTGTCGTTGGCAGCGCGAGTGTCAAACTCTCAGTTATTAACAGAGCGTCAGTTTCTAATTACGATCTCGACGATCACCTGCGACTGACGGCTACACCGTTTTAAATAGACCCTCCGGCACCTAATCTTACGTGCGAGTATTAACCTCACAGCTTACTTTTGTGATTTTATTTTTTTTACGTATTTTCTGTGGTTAAAAAAGTAGGTAGCTAGTAGGGGCACAGGTCTGCGACTGTAACAGCGTTGTGGGTTCGATTTCCTCTCGAGGAAGTAAAATATTTTATTTTTCGTTTTGATCACCCTCGTAACGAGTCAAAGCGCAGCGCTAAGTTTCGCCATTCAACTCATAATTCGTCCAGAATTAGGCGGAAAATGGGGAACCGAAGTGTTTTTAATGGGAACAGAGTGCCTTAGCACATGTTCTCTCTTTTACCCTGCTCTGTATGGAATACAGAGTAAATCTAAAAAAGGGAAAGTTATTAAATATACTAGATTGTGTATTACTATAATATATACTAGCGGACCCGGACGCGGCTTCGCCCGCTTGAACTATACGAATGCTTATTAGATATATTTATGAAATTCTTTTTGAAAATATCGAACTAATTTAAATGGAAAAAATTATAAGTAAACGTAATCATATTAAAATATTAATAAAAAAAACTAAACAAAACTTTTGACTTCAGTGATCAATTTAACTGATTTACCCGGGAAAAATCTTTTATCACGTATTCCTTACGCGCGTACATAGATACTATATGCAATAACTTAACTTCTTTCTACATTAAATATGATAAGTTTTGCGAGCAATATCAAATAAAATCCCAAAAAACTAAAACTATAATTTATTAAGTGTATAACAACGGTATAGATAACCATCCAACCGAGATGGAATAACCAACAATTCTTTCCTTAAATAATATTATACCGATGCCGCGCAGGGCCGCAACTTACACCACACGAAGAAATTTATGAAAATCTAACTAATCTATTACTCGAATATGCGAAGAACCAATGAAAAGTATAAATTAATTATAAACAGCAAATAATTACATAAAAATTACCAATAGTCCGAAAATGTATGAAAATTTACAAAACCGTCAAAGTCATCTGCCCGTTCGTACTATGCCGCTCGTAGGCTAGGTCATTTCGAAGCAGTGACATCTTCTTAATTCTTTATTAGAATATTATAAAGTAAACTATAATTTCAATTTAGATAAAATGCAAAAAGTGACTATTATATTCATTTTCATAAGGATCAATATCAAATTATAGAAAATACATACAACAAAAACCCCATAAATATAAAGTAAATCAATTAAAATGGTTAATTTTGCTCAACCTTCAGAGATAAACATATACCATCGCGGACTTTTTAAACATTATTTAAAGAACAATATTTTTGTTAAACATTATTTTTATATATCTCATAAGGTGGAGTCGGCGCACGCCATGTATGCGTTAAGCAAGCTCATTTTGGGTGACGTTTTCTTATAACAACAAACAAACTTTGCAAACCGTTGCTTAACAACGGTCAGTTGTTATTAACATGGCAGAATAAATTGCCTGTCAAACTAAAAAGTATTTTAATATATTAGTATATATCGACAATATTACAAATATGAGAAAAAAAGTAACCTATGTTCATCCGAAGACCCTCAAGTATCCCTATATGAGTATTTTATCACGATTGAATTAGCGGTTTGGCCCTGATTGCGTAAAAGACAGACAGACAGACAGACAGACAGACAGACAGACAGACAGACAGACAGAGTTACTTTCGAATTTATAATATAGGTATGGATTATCGTCTTTAGTACTGGTTGCCAAATGGGGTGCTATGATTTTCTATTAGTAGAAAATTATTATTTTTTCTTAATATTAAATAGTAAAAACAAACTCTACTGTTTTAAAATGTTTGTTATTTTGATTCTATTCAGCATTTATCTTAAAGTTATTAGCATTGTATAAACTAGCTATAAAGCGCTTTAGATATCTCATTCAAACTTTGTTACATGGCGGTTCCTATTTATTTGGTCTCCGCCGTCTATTCAGTGCACAAACTTTCCAAATATCGAGATGACAACTTTATTAATGTAGCGCTTTTCAGTCAATATTAAACACAAATAAGATAAGAGAAATATTAACATATAATATTTTGTTGTTATTCTGACACTCGTGCTACGTAGTGATAGGAAAAAAGTAAATTATAAATTAAATGAAATGTAACTGTAGTTTAACTAAAGCAAGTGTTAAATGATCAGATTAACATAAATTCTAATTTGTTTTTTTTTCAATGAAATCACGTTTTCTGCATAGGTAGAAATAGCGGTACATCACGAAGATCACCGCTTCCGTTCATTTTGTTTATATATTACATATGGGGGCAGGAAGCACCGCCGCCGTAAACAAAGTCCTAAATATAAATATTAAACATTTTCCCAAGGGAAATGAAAAAAAATAATTAAAAAAATTTATGAAAATGTAAAGATATTTCCCAATTATTCAATGAAAGTGAAAAATATGCCAAACTTTTGTAGTATTATAAACGCACTTACTTAGGCACGCGACTTAGAAAGTAACCACAAATTTACTTGTAAATACAATTTACCCACAAATAAAAAAAAAATCATAAGCTTTAAATGAACAAAAATATATTAAATATTCGAAACTCAGGTATACGCTATCTCGGTAGCATCTTTTGTAAACATCAATAACTCCGCACACCATCGTTTTAAACTCGGTTCTAAACATTCAAACTTCGCAGACAAATTCGATCTGGGCGGGGACTCGGACCCTACTGCAGATAGGACTATGTTGTACTGCTTTATACACTTTCTACTGTGATTTTACTTTGTTTTATACATAGCTTTAGTTTAAGCGTGCCCATTGCTTTAAAAATATATTATTATTTATTTTTGCAGAATTATTAAAGGCGCATTACCGTATATAAATAACTGTTACTTCATAACTGCTAATTTCGAGAACGGAACGCTTGTTGAGAACGAAGCGTCTGAAATGACACTAGGTTCCCAGGTTCCCTCTGCCTATCATGCTACGTGCGGAATACATCATGTAGCGAAAAAAAAGATAGATCCTGATCTACTTAATAACACACACAAAGTATAACTTTATAGTTTGTGTAAAGGAAGTTCACAAAGAAACCCAGCCATGTAACAAAGATATTTACATAATATAATACGAAAGAGTACTTATTAGTTACGTCACGACAATGTTACGAGATTTCTACTTTTAATGTAATATGTATTACATTTAGTACTCATTCGTTATTACAATGCATAAATATATGAATGAAATAAATAAATAAATCAGCTTCACGCTGTATCCCGCACACAGCAGGATAGGCAGAGGGCACCTATTATTAAGACATTCTGTTCCCCATTTTCTGCTGAATTCTAGAGGTATTGCGTGTTGAGTGGCAGAACTTAACGCCGCGCTTTACCTCGACACCAGAGCGAAGAAAAGGGCAATATAAATTTAAGTAAATATTTCATCTCGTCGAGTGGGGATCGAACCCACAATCAGTCGGTTTTACAGTCACACCTCGTGCCGCTGCGCCACGATTCAATGGCCTCGGCTCGACGGCCTCAATATATGAATCTTTTAGTGAAATATTTTTTTTTACAGTGAATTAGAAAAAAATCTGCTTCACGCTGTATCCCGCACACAGCAAGGTAGGCAAGGTGAACCTAGTGTTAAGACACTCCGTACCTCACTTTCTGCCGAATTCTGGAGGCATTGCGTGTCAAGTGGCAGAGCTCAAAGCTGCGCTTTACTTAACCAGAGCGAACTAATTTATTTAAAAAATATATTTTTACAATACTATATAATGTTATTTGAAATAACAATATATTTTAAAATTAAAAGGAGTAAAGATAATATAAAATACTTAAGTTATAACGAGTTAACTCCAAATCGTACTAAAACCAGTGTCGAAATCGAAAATCATGGAGTGTGGATAATATTTATCAAAAGGAAGATAATTTCTTTATCTATTGTCATAAATGGCAGATTTAACAAAGGAGGGCACGGACCAGTTTTCACCCCTCACAATCCCTTTTCACGCAACAGTACCTTGCAAGCTATTTCTCTAAGAATTTTATTCTTGTTAATTAAGAATTGGTTGTGGAGATAACGAGATTATCTCACGGTATTTAATTAAAGATCAGTGTTTAAATAAGCGCTTAAGAACAAAGTGAAAATCACTTGTTATAATCGTCGAGAAATAAATAACATTCACAAAATCGTGGGTCCAAATTGCTGTTGCTTATTTTTTAGTTTTTCTATCTTATAAACATACATTTCTATTATTTTGTGTCATTTATATTTTTTGTGGCAATAAAGAATATTCTATTCTCTTCTGTCATTTACTTTTAGTACGCTGTTTTTTTTATTTTGTTATTTTTTTTAAGCCTATTTTGTCAATTTAATAATAGGCCAATAGTAGCCCAGGAGCACAAGTATACCCGACCCGATTGGTTGTAGGTTCGGTCCCCACTCGAAGAAATGAAATATTTATTTAAATGTATATTTTCATTTCTTCGCTCTGGTGTTGGAGCAAAGCGCGGTATTGAACTCCGCCTCTCAATGCATCCAGAATTTGGCAGAAAATGGGGAAGGGAATGTCTTAATACTAGATTCCATCTGCCTGCTGTGTGCGAGATATAGCTTGAAGCTGATTTTTTTTTTATTTTTTGTTAAATTAATATATGAACGAACGGCCGCATGATTGAGCTATGCAACGAAACACAACCTCCAATTATAACGAAAAGCAGAGAACGAAGTGTTTTGACATCAGGCTCTCCGCCTACCTTGTTGCTTGCGGGATAAAGCGTGATAATGATTTTATTAATTACTATAAATGAAAAGGCAGGTGACAGCTGAAAGCCGTATTGATTCACTTTCACTATCGCCCGGGGTCAGCTGCGCGCGGCTTCACTAGGGCAGTGGTGCATTTGCTGCATAGTCGGCACAATGCGGTGTTACTACAAACACCGCTCAAGTTCTGTGAACCAGGGAAGTACCCAAGGAAGTATCTTACTAACTTGTTTAACCATATATGTGTGTTCAGCTTAATAATAACAATGGACCTTTCTGGACCAATCGGTCCACAGTGAAAATTGAAGTCCATGGTCTATATCTAAAATATGTATAGTGTCGATATATTCAATTAGTATGTGCGAGATTTGTAGTGACATTGAAAAAGTGAGTGGATAAGTGGGGAAACGGGTAGGTTGTTTATCATAGCTTTATGTACATTATCTATATCTGTATATATAATAAAAATGTAATTGATCGCTGTGTGTAATATAACTTAAAAAGATTTTTTTTTACTATGTGTCAGTGCGTTTGTTTTCCAATTTAAATGCATTTGACATAGTTGTGTTTTGATAAATTTTCCTTAATATTTAGTTTTTGTTTTATTTCAATCGGTTATAGACCAATTTAAAAAAAAACCATATTTGTAATGTTCATTCATCGAGGGAGGCTATATTACTAGTACATCTCGTTAAACGATTCGATGTAGGTTAACTGTAGTCAGAGTTGCCTCATCATCCTTCTCTCTCTGTCTCTCTCTCATTCTCTTAGACTTTACATTTAAATATGATGAAGCAGCACGTAAAATTTTATATAAATGTTATTTCTAGTTGGGATTAATAAGAACTGCCAATAAAGTTCAAAAGTTTTGTTACGTACGACAAATTTTGTCTTTAAGCCAGATTTAATTATTTCAGATTAAATTTTATTCTAATATAATATTTATTTCTAATATAAATAATTTTATAAATCAAAAGTTAAAATAAGTTAATATCTTGTTTTGGATATAAATAATAGTGAACTCAACAACTTTCATGATACGACATAGAATTATTATATTACCTGAATACTAAAATGTTATAACATACAAATATTCTAGGATAAAAATCAGATCTGCAACAGGAAGCTTCCATTGAAGCTGAACTTGAAGATGAAACGAATTTCTGTACGAAATATACTAACAATACACAATCGGAACTTCCTGCTTGCTACATGGTAAAATATTTTATTAAAGTGACTCTGGCTGGAGCTATTGCTTTGATAATCTTCTTCCTTTTGCAAGACTTCATTTAGATGAAATTCTGATACTATGAAAAATGTAAATAAATAATATTGGCCTAAACACCAAAAACTACTCGTATGTAATATTACAATACCTAAATACAGCTAAATAAAAAATATATCAAGCAATATATAAAGATGAAGAAAACATAAAAAACGACCAGATTTTTTAAAAATATTTAAATTTATATTTAGATTCTTAAAACTAAAAAGATTTCATTATAACGTTTATAATAATATGTACTTACGTACTTTAAAACATATAATATTTTCAAGAAAACTTAAGTAGATAATACTAGAAACGAGCTTAAAACTTTTACCGGCACATAATTTCACAGAAAGTAAATTTTATCTCATCATAATACTTAAGAAAGCGTTTTAGTTTGCCAAGTCTTTGGAGCCCATATTAAAGTACCATTGGCAACTGGGGGTTTCATATTTTGCAGTAGTGACGTCATCATCCCCGCATTGCAGCTGCTGCAGACGGTTTATACGAATTTTGATGGGCTGATATCCAAGAAAATTTGCTTATTTACTCAATAAGCCTTTTCCTTTGGGGAATGTTTCGCTCGATCTCAAGATATTTTTATTTATTTTGAATATTGTCAGTAACACATATAAATATTTTTAAAGCGTTTAGACTTCGGCGTTGAAACAGAAACGGCGAATAAAAATATTTTTATGATAGGTAGAAGTTTCAATATGTCATAAATTTTAAGATGTGTTATATTTTATTGAAATAATGTAATAATAATAAAAAAGAAATCTGAATACATAAAATCTATCTAACAATTAAAACTGTTCCTAGCAAAAAATCAAGTCGCCATCCGGTATCAAGTCGCCATCGGGTATCTTGAACTTCGTTGAGACGCAAAGGTGGTGACTGTATTCCAATCTAATTTAAAGACTTTCATATTATACATCACTACCGATGTGCAATGTTAACTTGCGTAATTTTAACACACATACTTTTTTTGTCAGGGTATAAATGGAGAACAGTATTAAATTGAGAGAGTAAAGACAAATAAAGTCCTCAGTCTTTTTAGAAAATTATAAAATCGGAAAATATAAATCTATAAATATTCTAAATCGAAACTCTCATCCATAATTAAAATTTTAAAATACTTAAGATTGCTTTAAGAATTTATAAAATATGAGGTTTCTGAACCTTGGAATATTTAAACTGTGGCTTGAAGAACTAATAACAAAAATATTTTTATATAAAAAAAATCACAAATTGAGAAAAGTTAATTCAAGTGTTTTTCTACTAGTCTCGAATAATTTTAATTGTAAGCGGTTTTGCTTCAATTTCTATTTAGTACTGAAGTAAACTTATATAATTGTTTTATATTTTAAAGAAATATAAAGTTAAATATTTCTTGATACAATTGGAGAGAGAATTCTCTATCTAAATACAAAATTCATTATTTCAATTCTAATACTGCTTCAAACGAATGCATTTAATCAGCTTCACGCTGTATCCCGCACACAGTAGAGTAGACAGAGGGAACCTAGTGTTGTTAAGACACTCCGTTCCCCACTTTCCGGCGAATTCAACGCCGCGCTTTGCCTTGACACTAGAGCGAAAAAATGAAAATATAAATAAATGTTTCACTTCCTCGAGTTGGGATGGAACCCACAACCAGTCGATTTTACAGTTACACTTTGTGCCTCTGCGCCACGACCGGCCTCAAACACGAATACATTTAAACTTATATTATTAGATATTTTAGAAAATATCGCCCGATACTCCCCGTAGTATACTTAAAAATAGCACTCGCAAACGAGGCGTTAAGCAAGTAAGGTAAACAGAAGCTGAGTTTTAGTTTTTATCATAAATCACTCAAGATTATCTCTCTCTGACTGTCGCAAATGTCTGTCTCGGTTTGTATGAATAATTCATTCAACGTCTTCATGTTGGCTATATTTACTGTGAAATTATAATACTTTCACTTCATTTCTTTTGGTGAAAAAAAGATATTTAAATACAATACTGCTTTGGGTATATGGTTAAATAGTACGTAATAAGGCCTGTCGTTACGTAGAGGCACTAAGTGTGACTATAAACGCGGCAGATTGTGGATTCGATTCCCGTTCAACGAAATTTCATATTTCCATCCGCTTTGGTGTCGAGGCAAATCGCGGTGATAAGTTACGCTAACCACACACGCAATGCCTTCAGAATTCAGCGGAAAATGGGGAAAGGAGTGTCTTAATACTTATTTCCCTCTGCCTATCCTGCTATGTGCGGGATATAGCGTAAGGTATCGTTATATATTGACGGTATAGTTTGAAGAAATGTTAAGTATAGCTTCGCCATCCGCGAATGTAATAAATAGTGAAAACAGATGACAGGCAGAGCTCAGTGACTTATTCTTTCTGCTTACCTTGACTGAACTGTAATTATCTAGACATTTTAATTGAAATGAAAATAAATAAATTAAACTATACTGAGTTAGTTTGAAAAAAAAATTCCGGAATTATCCGGAAAGATTTTTTATCCGTCTCGTGTAATGCACTAAATTATAGTAATTTCTGTCGATTAGATTACAATAAAGTTTATTGAAATTACGCTTGTATGATATATGTGGAAAAAATTATCACGATATTTATTCATGACTAGCGACCCGCTCGCGGCTTCGCCCGCTTAAACCACAAAATTATTTAATTAACACACTGAATTATGTTCGTGTTTTGATATACCTATAATGTATGTTTGCAACGCAATGAAGATTTTTAATGACAAATTTATTAAAACTTTAGGTCGCATTTTCGTACCTCCCATGAGAATCTTCACTTGAATTTTTGAAATAAAAACACAACTTATCGATACTTACAATAAAATCCTAACTCATCGGTGGCTGTACATGGAAGATATTACAATTAACATTGTAATAGAACTTGGTCAGTTTGTCTGTTTGTCTGTGAATTTGTTCACGATAATCTCAGAAACGGCTTAACCGATTTAAATCCTTTTTTGTTTGCATTTTGGCAATTTAATATTAGTTTTATTTTAATCAGCTTCACGCTGTATCCCTCACACAGCAGGTTAGGCAGAGGAACCCTAGTATTAAGACACTCCGTTCCCCACTTTCTGCCGAATTCTGGAGGCATTGCGTGTTCTCGTTCTTTCGTGTTCTCGTTCGCTCGACACCAGAGCGAAGAAATGGAAATATAAATTTAAGTAAATATTTCATCTCCTCGAGTGCTTGCACTTCGTGCCGCTGCGCCACGACTGGCCTCAACTGGACTGGACTTTATTTTAATCGGTTCACACAAAGTCAAAACCAGATCCACGCTTTATCCCGCCTTTAGCAGGGTAAAGATTATGCGTAAGATTATGAGATTATGTTGTAATGTAAGGATTAAGATATTGCGTATAATGTGTGACTGATGTGCGAAATTAAAATATTATTAAACGAAATGAAAATATTATTAAATTATAATTCAATCCTCCAAGTGGGGATCGGACCCACACCAGTCGCGTTGCAGCCACAACTTTGGCCTTTAACAAAGAACAGAAGAGAAGCGCGTCAGCGCTCCTTTTACGGAAATAGCATATAGGTAAAATATTTTAATTCCATACCTAAAGAATTTAAGCAACAGTGTAGACGTAAGTTTTTTTTTTTCATTTCACGATGTTTAATCATATCTATATTTCGTGTGAGGCAGTTACGCTTTGATACCAATAACGTAAACACATACTACTACAAAAATACTACTAAAACCTTTAGATTTTAGAACTTTGAACTTTGCCGCCAAAACCTACAGCTCGATTTCGGAATGAGGCGTATGCGGCGGTCTCCCTTTGATAAAAAAAAAAAATGTGCGTGCGTCGTTCTTGACAAATTGTATTTTATTTTACAACGATAATTTTATTATTTATTCGCGGCTTTGTCCGCTTGAATTACATGATTACTCTTTTAAGAAATATAGATATTACAAACAGCCTTAACTAATAATTAATTGATTTGGATTAGTACTCACGATATTATTTGCAAAATAACTTATCTAGCTCCTGTACAGTTTTTAAATTAGTAACATATATTATTAGTTAAATATATAATTGATATACAGAATATACGTAGAAAGCACGTTTTTGCTCCCAAAAGTTATTTTTTTATACGTTTCTTAAAAAAATATTAATAACATAAACGAACGAACGGACTGAAGAACCTATTCAAAATAATTCTTTGAATATTAAGTCATTCTTTATCACTGTGTTAAATAATTACGAATTAAGCTAGACTGTTACGAAGGTAATCTTCACCAACAATTCAATGTAGTTTACTTTATAATTAGTACTATGAACAATTGTACTTTAAGAATACGTAAATTTATCAACAGTCAAATAAATAAGACGTTTCTAAAGTCATTCTTTTGGACTTACAATTGAACTGTAACCATTCGAGCATTGTTAGAAAAATATTACAATGTTATGTTAAATTTATTATAAGTATAGATTACACTTACATGACGTAATTAACGTTAAGCAGATAATAACTCAACAATATAATAATTTATTTCTTAATAATTTCTTTTTTTTTTCAAATATAAATATCTTTAAAACTTTAAGTACATTATTTTTTGATAAAGTGTAGCGGTAACCTTTCCAAACTATATTTTCTTTTATGCACAGCGCCATCTATTAAGATCCCATCACAATTAGTGATAGCGTTACGCGTATGGAAGAGAGTATCAAGATTCGTTAGTACCTACTATTGGTCAATAGATAGCGTTCTTGTATCGATTTTTTAATATCTCAAATATAAACTTCTTGAAAACTTAAATACTTATATCTTTAGTATTTAAAATGATTAATATTCTTTAGTATTAAAATGATTAATATTCCTCCCGTCGTAATTAGTGTTTAACTCCACAGAACGTTTTTTGCGTTATCAAGATTCGTTAGTACCTACTATTGGTCAATAGATAGCGTTCTTGTATCGATTTTTTAATATGTCAAATATAAACTTCTTGAAAACTTAAATACTTATATCTTTAGTATTAAAATGATTAATATTCTTTAGTATTAAAATGATTAATATTCCTCCCGTCGTAATTAGTGTTTAACTCCACAGAACGTTTTTTGCGTTATCAAGATTCGTTAGTACCTACTATTAGTCAATAGATAGCGTTACTTGTGTCGTTTTTTACTATCTCAAATATTAACGTCTTGAAAACTTAAATACTTATATCTTTTGATAGAGTGAAGCAATTACAATGAAATAAAGACTAAAACCTACCTTGATTTATTTGTAATTTTTATGTATAAAAGTTGCTTAAATTTATTGTGTACTTTTTACGTGATACGTGTTCACATAAACAGACAAACAGACAAACAGACAAACAGACAAACAGACAAACAGACAAAAATTCCAAAAATGTTGGAAATGGATTCTGTTAGTTATCCTTTAACACCCTGGCTAATTTTTTCTTAAATATTTTCAATGTACAGAAACGACTTTTCTACAGATTTATTATAAGTATATAGATATAGATTACATCAATTTTAGAGCGGACATAATGTAAATATACTATTTTATTAAATTAATAAAAAAATACATCAATATGTTGAGGCCAGTCGTGGCACAGGAGCACAAAGTGTGACTGTAAAATCGACTGATTGTGGGTTTGGTCCCCATTTGAGAAAATGAAATATTTATTTACATTTATATTTTCATTTATTCTCTCTGGTGGCGAGACAAAGCGCGGAATTAAGCTCCACTCGCGCACGCAATGCCTCCAGAACTCGGCGGAAAGTGAAGAACGGAGTATCTTAGCACTAGGTTCCCTCTGCTTATCCTGCTGTATGCGGGATACTGAATATCTTATAAAATTGTGGCATTATCACACTTAGGAATATCTGAAGAATTAAATGGCTTATCATATCTTTACCTTTATGCATTAATAAACTGTTAACGAAAAACGACAAACGTAAATCCAAATCTAATATCTAAAAATGTGATATCTAAAATCTATAATAAACAACATTAACGGCGACAACTGTACAGCATACAGAAAATAAAATGGGATTTATTTTTTAATAATCGGTTTGATAAACGGGTGTAAAACGCGAATTTATCAGTTCCAGCACGTGCAGTGCCTCCTGCGATTTAGAGTGTAAGCATTAATTTATGGACGATACCCGCTTGATAAAAGTGCTATCTATATCTGTAGGTCGGGTTTAGCTTGCTTTGTTTCTTTTTATTGTTTTTTTATTTGTGATTTTATGTCATATGATAAATAAAAAAAAAACGTCGCATTGATAAGATTTTTTTTTCATTTCTCATTTCTAATTCTTTTTTTTTATTAGTAAAGCCGTTATTTAATACACGTTATATATATTATTTGCACGTAGATAGTACAGACATATAAGAAGAAATAAATTAAGAAATACCTTAAAAAAAGATTAAGAAATAAGTATATTTTTATTATAAATTGTTCTATTATTTTTTTATCAGCTTCACACTGTATCCTGCACACAGCAGGGTGGGCAGGGGGAACCTAAAGTTAAGATACTTCGTTCCCTCGACACCAGAGTGAAGAAATGGAAATATAAATTTAAATAAATATTTAATTTTCTCTAGTGGGAATCTAATCCACAATCAGTCGATATTACAATCACACTTTGTGCCCCTGCGCCACGACTGGCCTCAACTATCAAAATATTATGGTAAATATAAATTAATTAAGTATATTTTTATGAGGAATCTTTAAAATAATGACTAAAAGCATTTATAATAAATTATAGAAATAGCTAATAAATAAAACAGCACTACAAAAATAAAATAATTGGTAAACGTCTGAAACCAACTTATCTTATTTCGGCACACAACTATAGGAATTTTCAGGTTTTCTAGGGATTTTATTGTGGCTTCTCCCAGTCTGCGAGTGCGATTGAAATTTTTCGAGTGGAAGCGACGGACTTGCTGTGACGTTGATCTTATAATAACTAAATACGACCATATTTTTATTTTTCTTATTATAAGCCTCCTAATACATTAAGATTATAATTATCTCTATATTACATATTTATTTTTAATTAAATCCCACAAATTCTTTAGTAAATACAAGAAAAACTAAATAAAAGTATGTTTTTTTTTACTTTTCGTGTCGCATCTAGTTAATAGATTTAAAACGGTACTTTTTACTTGGGATTATACGCAATAAATAAACTGTAGGACATGGCACTGCTGTCTGCATTACTGGCAATCGAAGTTTTTTACCAGCTTTATATCCATCTTTACCAGTAAAGTCGTATAAAATAAACCGAATATCTCTTCTTAGTATTGATGAAGATTAAACATCATAAAGATCACTTTTTACGAATGTATAGTCTATATACGGGTTTTGAAAGTTTTTGAACTTTTTCATATCATGATTATGATGGTACCAATCTGATTATTTTCAGTTAAAGAAATTGAAGTTACAATATTTGAGGCCAGTCGTGGTATGGGGACCCAAACATCGAATTTGAAACGCGACGTTGGTTGTGGGTTCGATTCCCACTTGAGCAAATAAAATATTTAATGCTTTCGACACGCAATTCATCCAGAATTCAGCAGAAAGTGGGGAAAGGAAGTGTCTTAATGGGAACGGAGTGTTTAACACTAGGTTTCCTCTACTTACTCTGCTATGTGCGGTATTAAACGTGAAGCTTAAAAATCTACAATCAATTATATTTTTATTTTTAAACATTTTTAAAGTGTTATTCCACGCTTAGAAAAGAAAAATACTTATTTACAAAACGTATAAAAATTTGAACGCAGCGGGACTCGAACCCGACTCGAACCTGGTCGGTTAGGGGCGTGGGCAGGAGGCGCGGGTTCGAGTCCCGCTGCGTTCAAAAAATTTTTATACGTTTTCTAAATAAGTAATTATATTTTTGTTGTAATATTTACAATATTTTTTTTGTAAATATGATATACGAGTACATATAGTGTGCGTATTATAATATTTTATATAATTATATATTATCTTATATAATAATATTGCTCCAAACTTATTAATAACAACATAATTTTTAGAAAGGAAAAACCTAATCGTTTTTAAATGAAACCACCTACGCTAATAGACCTCAATTTAACTAATAAACTCCGTCGAGGTACACCGATGTCTAACCCCACATGGCCTATGCATATTTCACATCATGTCACAACCCTTGTGGAGACCATTTTTCTTAAACAAGTTGAAGCCTCTTCAATATCCATTTTGAATGATTATTACTCAATATCATCAATGAGGGTTCGCCCGTTGAATACCAAACGAGTACTCTGAGCTCGTTCCCATAGTAAGCTTTGCGGTCCGCGCTGATGTTATCGTGAATGGTCGTGAAAAATACGAATCCCAGCATTTTGTATGTACTTTTTATGTGAATAGCTTTTAAGCTAGGGCTTTGGTGAAGTTTCACTAAATAGACGTATGTTAATTATGGTTTTAATTTTTTTTTTTTGAATGGAAATGAGTAAAAAGAAAAATAAAAATATAGATAATAATATTATCTTTATATTATATATTCAAAATATTTTTGACTGATCAATGCTTATACGTAATTCTTCTAGGATTATTAAATGAATTAAAACTAAAAAATATCTTTATATGCGCATCGCGTTAAAGCTACATATCAGATGAATATTGTTTTCGTAGCAATGTTTCTAAAATATTAGTTGAAATTTAATTCGTGCTATATTTTGGAATTTGCTCCCCCATCTATAAGCCAAGTTACATATACCTGTATTTTTATATTGAACCAAATTGAGATCCCACATTGTATCTATTTTATGTTGTGTATTTATTTTAGATTATATTTTAAACAATTGGATAACTTTATAATTGGATTAGCTATAGTTATAGTACTTATATTCTCTAGTATTGGGTATCACATAAATATTAAATAAATGGCAAAATAATATCACAACTAATTGGAAATAAATGCATGCTCAAGCTTAAAGTATGATTTTGTATTTCACTGAAATAAATCACTTACTTATATTTTAAATTTATATTTTTTCGCAGACTTGTTTAACATTATTTTTTATCTAAATCTACTAAATAAATATTTAAATAAACACACTCCGTTCCTCAATTTCCATTAATTTATAAGACATTACGTGTTGACTAACAGAGATTAACGCCGCACGTTGTCTTCCAGATTAGGGAAATAAAAATAATTTAATTATGAGCAATTACTGCCAGACGCCACAAAAATATATATCATAATAACAGGTAATATGTACATAGAACATGTAATATGTAACCTTTACAAATTAGACATCGTAGTAAATTTTCTTTAAATATTTTATTCACAAACTTCGAAGTATTACCACACCTAATATAATGAACAGATCGCATGATAATATTGAGTTAACGCATCATCATGGAATTTTTTCATAGAAAAAATTACTAAATAGATTTCGCTTTTTGTTAAATTTACATCAAAGTAAAAAAATATCTTTACAAATTTCGCAATAACTTATTATATTATATTATTTCTACTTTACCTGTACCTATATATTATATACAGAGGATTTTTTTATCAGCGAAAGTTATTTCAGGCGGGAAGTTGAGAAAATCGGATAAAATTTTCATATTGAACGCTAACGTATTCTATTATAGCTGCATTGTGCCCGTGATGTATGTTTTCCTTACATTTCACAAGCAATCCTCCTTGAAATTTGACTAGCTGACGGCGTGCGCTACTATTTCGTTAGGTAACATGTGACACTGATTGATGTTAGTTATTTCGCTTAAATCCGACACATTCGCAAGAAAAATGACATTTCTCACTAATATAGACGATATGCGTAGAAGTAAGCCTTATATTATACATAGGGTATATTTTGGTGAAAAATAAGCTTTACCGACTTTGAAAATTATAAATAGTTTAAAAACATATCTGTATCCCGCACACTGCAGGGTAGGCAGAGGGAACCTAGTGTTAAGACACTCCGTTCTCCACTTTCTGCCGAATTCTGTAGGCATTGCGTGTTGAGTGGTAGAACTCAACGCCGTGCTTAGCCTCGACACCAGAGCGAAGAAAAGAAATATAAATTTAATTAAATATTTCATCTCCTCAAGTGGGGATCGAATCCACAACCAGTCGGTTTTACAGTCACACTTTGTGCCCCTGCGCCACGACTGGCCTCATATAAATAGTTTCGTTTTACAACTATACTTAATTGATTAACCGAAGTGAAAATAGCACAAAATAAACTTTTTTATATACATATATTTTTAATGAAAAACATTAATATAATAATCATACACAAAAATACCTAAACAAAAGCACAAACTGGAAGGAAAACATAGATATTAGCATCTATCACGTTATTATATGACTAACTGTTATTTTATGAGCATCTAATGTTCCGATAAGGATATTTTATTATTCCCTAATGGCTTATACCTGTCTTACAGCATTATACGAACGATGCGTTATGACCACCCATCGAAGCACCAATTTCGCATAATGGATGCGCCTTTTATTGTCTTTCAGGTAATATATCAAATAAAAATTGTATATAAACAACACTTATTACTAGTTCAGTGACTTGTATGTTTTTAAACGTTTCTCTGTAACGTTAATTATTTTTATGATAAATTTCGTTTATTTAGTTTGAATTTGTTTAGTTTTTTTTTTAAATTTTAATTCTTACTTACACTACAGACTTATTTATGGTCCGTACCTTTTGTTATTTTTACATTTGTTTTAATATTTTTTTTATTAAGGTATTACCTAGAACTAGACTTATGTTATTACATACATATATTTCTATATTTATACAATATCTCCTTAATACAGGTTAGTTATTTATTTCAGGTGCCTCTTACTAACTTAATCTTACACTATAATCTAAATCTACATGCATAAAAATAAACATTTATTATAAATAAATTTAGCTTAATTGATTATAATAACATAAAAATGTTCATTACGGATTACAAGATACATTTTATACAACCACACAAAAATTTCTTATGATTATGGAAATTGGGATGTGAATGGCATTACCGCCAAGATGGAGGACATGACTGCTTCGTCACTAAAAAGATGAGGTTTAATATGTTTGTCATAAAAAAGCATCTGACACGCATCAAATTAAACTAATTAAAAATCACAGAAATAATGACTTACCTATGTCTATGATAAAACTATTTAGAATGTAAACAGTATTCATTATTATGTCAAAGTAATAAGATACTTCATTTAAAAAAAAATATATAATGTGAGTGTTATTTTACAACCAACAGTAGTAACTTAAGTTGAAATTGATATTATGAAAGAAAAAGACCTATTTTGTAACGTAAGTAAAAAAAAATCACTAACTTAAACTAAAATCATGATTATAACTAAATAAAAGTTATAAATACAAATGAACGTAAGTAAAATTTAAAATAAACATAAATAAAAATACTCCCCGATGTGCAAATAAAATAAAGTCTAACCATCCGGTGCAACTTTACAAAAGATAAAAATATATATACAATATATGAATACATGGGCCAGTTTTTCATTATCAGTAGTTACATACTTGAGGCATAAACGCAACTCAAATACGACATAAATGTTGCAATATACGAAAATCCCCGAAGGTAAAATAATTAATTGGTGTTTTCCTAGAGAGAGATGTGTAGAGATGAAAAAAAAATCTTTTAGAAATATCTAACTAAAGCAAAGGTAAGTAATACAAATACTGTCAACAAAACGACATTTTACGTCAAATTTTAAAATTTTACTAATAATAATTTTCGCACAGGCCAATACAATCCGTTCGTTAGAATTAATTTAGTATATTGCATTGCACTGTATCGATCGTTTCATCCATTACGGGTATGCAGACGATATCGATTTCGTCTGTGTTAGGGGGACAGCCTGATAATCATATTATATCGTATTTAAATACACCGCGCAGGGGACGCTCCGTAGGACTTATATATAGCTCGATTGTATTGCCTGACCTTGAATTCCGAACCCTCCGCAATTAATTTTAGGGCTGCAAGATAAAAGGGTCCAGAGTACACAAAGTGACCATTCTATCCATCATTTGTACATCATATTACTTTTGCATAGTTAGTCTTGTTAATTAAGTGTTTGTTTTGTTTTGATAGTTAGTTAGTTAGAAAAAAGTGAAGTTGGCTTGTTGTATTTGTGGTCGGAGTGGTCGCCGCGCCGCGGATCGTCGATTACGATTCAGAAGAAATGAGCGTGAATGCTAGTTTCGTTTCTATGTACAGGAATTGTACATAAATATTAGGTTATTATTTTTATTGTTATTTCTTAGCTTTATAGTAATAATAACAAATTTTAAACCAGTAGTAACAAGATAATAGGTTAATATATATAAAGTATTTCTATCTTTTGTAAATTTTCCTTGTCTTACTTTCTTGCTGGCCAGGAATGTGTGCAAAGTTCTTGTAGTTTTGTTAAAATATTGCAATTTATAAAAGTAATAAATTTCACATACATAAACAATATAATTTAGTTGTATGACATGTTAAATATTTGATTAAGTAGCATTTTTCTAATTATGTACGTAGGTACATATATCCCCTTTGCGTCATTATGGTATCTTTTTTTATTTTACATTAACTTCTGATTTTTCGTACTATTTCTGATAAAAATTTTAAACGATTTGTGAATTATATACTAATATACTGTACATACATATATTTATATGGATATAACGTATTAAACGTCAACTTGTCTTATCCATACAAGCGCGCCTGTCAAATTATTGAATTAGCGGTTAGCGGCTTGAGGGTGAAAATTAAATGTAAAGCAACAAATCAAGTCTCCCGACAAATTCATTAAATATTAACAAAGTTTCTTAACATATGTTCTTGACTACCGTGCGATAATATTCTTATGTTACGAGGAGATTGAAGTAAGGCTGGTGTTAGACATGGGTAGCTAGCTATATATATGAATAAATCAAATTAAGAAAGAGATCGAACTAAAGAGAGAAACCATTTTTTTATTTTTTTTAAATTGTGACAAGATTGTATTTTGTTTTACCTGTCTCGATGTTTGTCTGTCTATAATCAAATCTTGCAAGTTATTTTTTTTATATAGTATGTTTAACGTAACTAGTAATTTAAGAGAAATGATTAAGCAGCTATGGTCAACTAATAATGTAGATATATAGATGTAACAACCAATAAGGGAGATCTCGTCTATTTTAAAATGTATATCATTTGGCATTTGGCGTTTCTGAGTGTCATAGTAAAGTTCAATAATCGCACACTTTTTAGCTTTACGCAGAATACACCTGCACACAGCAGAGGTAGTCAGAGGGAACCTAGTGCTTGAGACACTCCGTTCCCCATTTTTCGCCAAATTCTGAACACCTTGCATGTCTTGCGAGTGCTGAAACTCAATACCACGTTTTCCCTCGACACCAGAGCGAAAAAATAAAAAAAATAAATGTTTCATTCCCTCAAGAAGAAATCAAACTCACAACCCGCCTCGCTTAAAATACACGCTTGTGACTTCATTCACAAAATAAATATAACATTCTATGGAACGTAACCTTTAACACCCCTTCATACAGATCTACCATATACTACCTAATTACAAATCGTGATTACGCGTAGCTTTGCCTTGTTTGCTCGCAACGTAATTAAAGGAAGGTAATCTACAACGTTCTACAGCTCATACAAAATGCATCTGTCGACAGACGAAGCCTTTTAGCGGTTTCAAAGGCGCATCTGAGTGGTAATTATACTTGAAGAAACTTAAGATAAATATATCGATCGATGTTTACAAAGAAGTTTTATAATGGAATAGTCTCTAAAGTTTCTCTGCAAAATATTCATTTTTCTATAGCTATTTCTTAGTAAAAATAGATAAAATTATGCGGTTTCTTTTGATATTTAAAATACTCAAACAAACTGAGAACGCATTCTGTTTATAATGTTTTCGTTTAAAGATGTAAAAGCAAATAAGAAAAAGCTTTCTCTAGGATGAAATAACAACTTTTAGAACTGTTTTCAATTATTGAAGAAAATTTTGAAGTAAATATATTTTAGCAGTAGGTTTTTTTAAGCTTCACATTTTTGTGTCTTGCATATAGCAGGGATAGGAAACATAGGACATAGGGAACCTGGGAACCTAGTGGTAAGACACTTCGTTCTCATTAAAACAATTTCATTCCCAACTTCTGCTGGATTCTAGAGTCGATAAAATAATATGGTAAAGAGTGAAAAGATGTAAAGAAGGTATTAAAATGTAAATATAGTCATATGTTTTTTTTTAGTTTTATGCTGTATCCCGCATGCAGCAAGGTAGGCAGAGGGACCCTAGTGTTAAGACACTCCGCTCCCCACTTTCTGCAGAATTATAGATTGTGTGGCGGAACTCAACGACGCGATTTGTTTCAAAACCAGGGCAAATAAATGAAAAAAAATTATATTTCAGGTCCTCGAGTGGGGATTGAACCAACGTTAAATACAGTTAAGGAAAATTTATGTGCAGGAACGTATTTTTGTTATATATCGTTGTTACTTATACAGAAACAGAAACGAGAAATCTCAATTAAGCAGTTTCGACTATAATTTATATGGAATTTGGGTTGTCTTTAAGCGTGATTAAGGCGCGTTCAGATTAGCGAGTACGAAATGAAATTAGCGTGAATCACATCAACGGGTAGGATTTACGGCGTGTCGTGTGCACGGGATCTAATCACGTGACGTTAGTGGCTTGGCTGCTTCTAACGAACCGTGACGGTGTATCTGCCTTGATAGTTTGTAGAAATGACGTCTTAATAATGTAATCTACTGATAATCTCCGTTCAAATTGTAATACGGGTATATTTATGTGATTTAATTAAATTTTACGGGAAATATATAATCGCTTATATATGTTTGTTGTTAAATAAATTATAATATGAGGGAGACATTCTAATGCTTTGGCATTACTGTTGTAAAAAAAATATGTTGAGCAAATTTCGGTATTGCATAATTCGTAGTGTTCGACTTCACCGACAAACAAGTCGGAGGACTATATGGCTGCCAAGTTCTATGTTCACTCGGCTATAATTCATATATCTATCCAATCTCTAGATTGGATAGATATATGAGACAATCTAAGATTGACGTTGGAGATAGGTTATTAATATTGGGCGTTAGAGGCATTGCGAGTTGATTATCGGAATTTACCGCTGCGCTTTGCCTCGTTACTAAGGCGAGAACATGAAAATATTAAATATTTCATTCCCTTGAAGTGAAAATCGAACTCAGAAACATTGCGCTTACACACGCACAGTCGCTTACAGTCGCACGCTTGTGCCCCTGCGCCACGCTGACCTCAACACTAATGGTTATTTTACATTATTTTTTAACTTTATTATTTAACTTTATTTTCTTGAAGCCAGTCGTGGCACAAAGTGTGACTGTAAACGAGACTGTTTGTGGGTTCGATACCAACTCAAAAAAATATTTTTAATTTAAATTTATATTTCCATTTTCTTCGCTCTGGTGTCGAGGCAAAGCATGGCGTTGGGTTCCACCACTCTCTGTCTACCCTGCTGTACGCGGGATACAGCGTGAAGCTGATTTGATTGTATTTTCTGACGATCTGTGATCTAACTTTCAAACTTGATTTTTTTATATTTCTAGATATTTAATTTCAGTTTTCTTTCGTAAATGCGTAATCGTCTACTTTGGTACCAAATATTTAGTTCCTAGATCATCTAGAAGTCGGTTAGCTTTTTATCAAAAAGTTACAAAAATGGCGGTTATTCAACGTTAGTAAATCAATAACGGCATAACTTAAATTTTCAAAAATCCAAAATACCTTACATCCTAGGTAATTTTAATAAATGTGCCAAATTTCATCCCTATAGATTAAATAGTTTAAGATATGGTAGGGACTCAAAATTAACCCGAAATGGTTCGTGTAGTATTATAGTCTTAAGTTTCATAAATCACATATGTGTTTGTATATTCGATTATTTTATGCAATATAAGATATTAATTTAAAATAAAAATATTTTTTTATTATTAAATTATTAATAAACGACTACCTTAACGACTTCCGAATGGTCAAACTGATTGTTTTAACAAGCGAGTAAAAAGCACCTATTATTAAAATTGTATCTTTTGCAGAATATGAAAATCTTTAATTTTGAAATTATATCTTTACTCAAATACGTTAAATATATTTTGTCTGTCAGTCGTATAAACGTTTTCAGGCAGCAGATTTCTCTCTTAGTTATTAAATCGCAGACGTTGTATTGTCGTCGTGGTAGAACGTCACTTTTTCATCAGTGGCTTGGATATTACTTTTCCATTATTATTTGGAATATTTGAAAAATCTTTTCCAAAATTACTTTTTCAGTTCCCTATTAATAGTTTTTACACACCTTGTCAATAATGTTACTACAATTGTAGTAAGTTCAAAAACTTAGATATAAATTCTTGTACAATTCTTATATCACAAAATCATATTTATTCTCTATAATATGATTTAAATTATTTTAATTTAATATTTGTATATAAATTCAAAATGTTCAACTTGTATATTATGCGTTTTCGCCTCGTAGGCTCTTATTTACTCAGCTTATTAAGTTTTTAATTATACAGACTTGAAATAAGTGTTTTATTTCAATGCCACTAAAATTTCGAAACAAAAATATTTCAAAGGTTTCATATTAATTCCTCAATAGTAAATTTGGACAAGCATAAGCTTAAATGTATAAATGCAACGCGAGCATGATCCTATAAGAACGTCGTCAGTTGTTACTTGTTAATACTTCATATTTACATTTCTGGAAAATGCAGAACGTAGTGTCTTAACACTAGGTACCATCTGCCTACCTTGCTGTGTGCGAAATACAGCGTGAAGCTGATTTAATTTTGACTTTTTTATGTCATCCCAAAGCTATTACATGTTTTAGTTACCATAACGTAACGGTTATATTGAATAAAAATTTAATTTTGATTGTAAAACGTATTTCTTAGATTATATTCAATTTCAGTCAGAAGCATAGCATACAATTAGAGAAACAAATTCAAAATGTTGCAATCTTTTGCTTATTTAAATGGCACCTCGTTTGGTGCTTTATTCGAGATTACCGAGCTCCCGAAGCCGTCTAATTGCAGTTGTAGGAGTTAGCGAGGCTCAGAAAGATCTGCGAGAGCCGGCAACGAGTGTTAAAAGATTTATATCTCGGTAAGAAACGATTTGAGGCTTACTTAGCGACTACAGGAAATTAAGGCGTTGGTGGAAGCCTACTTACCTAAATGCTGTTTATTTTAATTTGTTTAGTTTTTCAATAACAAAGGAATATGTATTTTTGTTTACTATGAGTTTAAAAAAAAAAAATTGTATAAATGCTCTAAGAGAAGATTAAGAAATAAATGTATATTTTTGTCTCTAAGATTAATGAAAACATCATTGATATTGTTAATAACTGTAAAACCATTCGCGGCGTAGCGGCGCAGACGTAAACGCGAAAGGTCCTGGGTTCGAACTCACTCGAGGAAATAAAATATTCAATATTTTCATTTCTCTGCTCTGGTGTGGAGTCAAAGCGCGGCGTTGGGTTCCAGCAGTTAACACGCAATGCCTCCAGAATTCGACGGAAAGTGGGGAGCGGAGTGGTTTCCCACTGCCTACTATACTAAATGCGGGATATAGCGTGAAACTGAAAACAAAAAACTTTTTAAGTTTTACATAACTTATAATTTACTACAGCCGATAAATAAAATTATTCAAGTGAATATATAATCATTTTAAATGAAAAGTCTCTAAAACACTTAGGTACATTTGCATTATCTCTTGTAAATAAAACTCATTGACGAAGAACTTCTATAACTAAATTGCTCATTCAGAGCAAAATTCAAGTTCATTACTCAAAATTAATAATCCGCAAAATTAATTTAAATTCAAACTTTCTGTAATCTCCTTTAGTCGTCTCGAAGTAGCTACGGTTGGATCGCTAATACAGGCTGCGGTCTAAGTATTTTGATATTTATTATCTATATAGATTTATCTGTGTTTTGCATTATATTAATGAAATAACAATTAAACTAAGATCAAAAAATAAAATTGTATGGAAATAGATATCTACTATTTATTCTAAGATTAAGAAAAACGAGGAGACTCATTCTTTCACTATTCTTTCTACATTATTTATTTAGTCCTAAAGTAGTAAAAACTAGGTGTGAGTTAACATTTAATTATTAAATACGTATTTAGCTACTTGTATGCTATGCTTCTCACTGAAACCTTTTTTTAAAAGTGTACTTACATAACTTATAAAAAATCCATTATTTTACTATGATTTTTTTTTCTTATTAATACGTAGCTCATGTTGTTTCAAAAGAATTTATAGTAAAACAGGCGATTGCTGTAATATAAAATGGAATGTCTGTTACTTAATAATTTAAATCGATTATATTCAGACCTCAACACAAAGAAACCACAGAGCAATTGGTTCGAAATTGATCTTGAATTCAATTAGTGAAACTAAGATGAAGAGAAGTTTTAATATAAAATGTATAATAAATATTCTATATCTACAAAAGGTTGTCTACAAAATAATTATTAATTAACTTGACATCTCAAATTTAATTATTTATTATTTTTAACAGAACTTTTTAAAATTTTTACATTTTTCTATATGATAAAAACATGTTTTCATAGATAAAATCTTATACAAAAACAAGCATCCTATAAACTTAATGAATATAGGAGTTCTGAACTGCACAGTCACCGAAAATCGAAGCAGAGATAATAAATCACGAACTGTTACTAAATTATAGTGAACATTTTAAACTCGAGAGGATTTAATAAGATACGCATCGATTGTTTTATTACTGTAAATTGAAATATGCATGTCATTAAAGGGTTCAACGAATTACTTGCCAATGTTGGTGTGAAATACTGTTTAAAGTGTATAATTTATGATATTATTATTAAATTATAAGATTTATATCTTCTATCTATAAATTTGACTATGGCTTCAGTAATGTTTATTGATTGTATAATTTTTATTACTTATAGTTATAATAAAATATATTATATGCTTACGATTAATTGTGAAAAAACATTTAAAAAATATAAAATATATAATCCACGTCATGGCGTAGCGGCATGGCGTAGCGGCAAAAAGTGTGACTATAAAATCGACTGGTTGTGTGTTCGATCCCCACTCGAGGAGATAAAATATGTATTTTAATTTATATTTCCATTTCTTCGCTCTGGTGACGAGGCAAAGTACGGCGTCGAGTTGCGCCCATCAACACGCAATGCCTCCAGAATTCGGCGGAAAGTGGGGAACGGAGTATCTTAACATTAGGTTCCCTCTCTTTCTACCCTGCAGTGTGCGGGATACAGCGTGAAGATGATTTAATTTTTAATTTAATTCAAATAAAAAAAAATCTTACATATTCTGACTACTGAGAAATCAAATAAAATGTAATGAAATCATTGATTATAATTAAACAATTGATTAACAAAACTTTTAGTCTTGCAAATATCAATTCAGCATCGTCTTTAATTAATCAAAAAATAACATACGAATTTCATTACTTAACATAAATTACAGAAATTAAGTTTACACAAAAATTATATCATGCTCTAATTGGTCTCGAGAGCTACCGGAGTTTTGTCCCCTAAGAAAATATTGACTCTGAGCAGTCCCTTTACATCTTCTGTTGTTCAAAGCAGATTAATGTTTGTACTTGGCTATTTGCACTGCTGTTCATAAAAATGGTCTAAACAACAGTAGATAAACAATACCACCCTTGTGTTTCGTTTTTATGACGTTATCTCGTGTAATCCTTTCGTGGGTGAATAATTTATGTATGTATATCGAATTCAAATTGCCGCGGTTTTGGTGTTAAAGGTTTTTTTTTGGTGAAAGAAAATAATAGCGTTGTTAATAAATTGTGATTTTCTGTATTTGTATTTTCTGTATTTTTTGTGTTTGTAGTAATTTGTATAAATGGTTCTTTACTTAAATATTCGAGGCCAGTAGTAGCAGCGAGGCACAAGTATGTGAATGTAAACATGACTGGTTGTGGGTTCGACCCCCATGCAAGGAAATTAAATATTTAATATTTTAAATTCTTCGCTCTGGTGTCGAGAAAAAGCGTGGCATTGAGATACAACACGCAATGCCTGTAGAATTCGGCGGATAATGGGGTATGGAGTGTCTTGATAATAGGTTCCCTCTAGGGTAAAACCAGGATAGATGCCCCACCTTTTTTTTTGAAAAAGCCTCCTAGTATCAAAAATATACCCTGCAGTCTATGAGATACAGCATGAAGTCGAACCTCAATTTTATATTTCAATATATTTTCAAAGCATACTTGAAGTACCTATGCAAAAATTTAATGAATTCTTCACTAAAGTGATTATCTCTTTAAGCATAGACGCAATATTAGACTGTTGAAATCCGCTTTCTTCTATAAAAATAAATAAAATAAGATATATTAAAATGTACTATAAAAATGAACTCAAAATTTAAGCCGTAGTTGAACATTCGCGACAAACGTCGCCACTCTATATTTCCTCAACAATTACAAGGAGCAGGAAATCGAAGGAGATTTGAAGAGCTTTGCCAAGGCGTACAGAGCAAATACTCGTCTTTTGTGATAGGCGGACGTAATCTCCGAGTCGGGATTTTAATTACTTATTGGAAACTTGTGGCCGCCGGCTGTGTGGGACCGTCTCCACGCTTTATTGATATATTTCGAAGTTTAAGATAAAGGACTACGGATGCTACCATGAATTTTCGGATGAGGTAACACCATATACGAAGTAGAGTTTCTAATATTAAGCAAAATTAACTTATATACCATCGATGCTGCAATTTCTGATTGCTATTATTTATAATGTAGATTATTATATATAAAAATTAATATAAAAAATAATTTTATATAAAATAAATTGATTTTGTTAAGCAAACATAGGTTAACAAGAATTTTATTGTTTTGAAGTCGATGCCAAGTAAAATAAACAAGCTTAGTCATTTGATATTGTAGTAAGTTTGTTGTGTGTTAGAAAAATCGGTCCACCCAGTCAAAAGTTTTGAGGTAACAAACAAAGAAAAAATACAGTTGGATTGGTAACCTCCTTTTCTTAAATAAGTCGATTAATAATAGGTCCAGTTGAGACAAGTCGTGGCGCAGGGGTGCAGGCGCAAGGTGTACGACTATAAGCCGAGTGTAATGTAGGTTGTGGATCGTGATTCACACTCGAGGAAATTAAATATTTCATATTTTCATTTCCTCACTCTGGTATCGAGGCAAAACGCGGCGTTGAGTTCCGCCACTCAACACGAAATGCCCGCAGAAATTTCGGCGGAAAGTGAAAAACGAAGTGTCTTAACGCTAGGTTCCCAAGTTTCCCTCTACCTAGCTAAGAAAAAACACATTTATATTTAAATGAAACAAAGAGGTCTACCACATTGTCAACATAATATAACCGAATGTGTTTCGTCACGTGTCAGCCACATTGTATTTGTCTTTGTGAATCTCATCGGAAGTGTATACTTGTAAACACATGGAACTGTATTCTATTTGGATTTCGTACTACTGTGACTTAATGATTCTTGATTATTACTCAAATGTGATCGCATCGTCATTAGAAGAAAATAAAAAACAATACATATGAGACTATGTAGCTAAATACACTTTTTCATCAAATAGTAAATTAAAACAAAACATGGAACAATTTTATTATTATAAGCAAATTTGATATTTCATCTTTTAGCAAATTTTTATCACTACGGACTACCCGGCGATTGCACAGTGGGAAGTACAAAGTAAGTAAATAGATTATAATAACTTCGGATTCCGATTAAATCAACCCTCAACTATAGCGGTAAGTTATATCATGTCAATTGTATCAGGGTGGCGACCATCAATTTAACTTGTCTTAAATATTTCATGTATGAACATATTTTTTCTATAATTTTTTTCCATAAAGGTATCTAGACTAGAAATAGATAAGAAAAATTATATTAAGCAATATATTTTCCAAACAATATTAAATACCTATCATATTTCTACAATAAATTTAAAATTACTTTAGGTACAACGATGTCAACGGCATCTTTCAATAAACGTCTATAAATATTAGCACTAAGCTCTTTGATCTAAGAAGCGAGAGAATCATTTTAAGTCAACGTGTGTTAATTAAGATCAAACAAGACGTTAGACTAGGTTTGAGCATGTTGACGAGCATTTTAAACAGTACAATGTTTTGATAGCAAATAAAATGTTCTGCTGAAGAAGCAAGTTTGGCCAAAGTTGAGTTTATACGCTATATTTCTTAGGGACACCTAGTCATTTTTAACTTTCGAAGTTTTTATGCTAAGATTTTATCTTATCTATATATATAAAAGGACTTGTGCTGATTGACTGAGGTAAGACGCACGCAGAGCCGTAACCGCTGATGGTAGAAACGTGAAATTTGGGCAGATGTTTATTTTCATATTCTGGACATCCACTAAGAAAGGAATTTGAAAAATTTTAACCGTAAAGGGATGAAATAAGGGTTGAAAGTTTGTATGGATTTTTTTTTTATCTGTACCGATTTTTATAAAATTTGAAATTCAGACTCTTAAAAATATTTCATTGAACACGTGTTTCATGGTTTTTAAGAATTCACCCCCTAAGGATTCAAATAAGGGGTTGAAAGTTTATATGGAAAAATCTTTAAGTTGCCACCGATTTTTATAAAAAATTAAATTCAGACCGTTAAAAATATTTTATTGAACACGTGTTTCGTGGTTTTTTTAGAATTCACTCCTAATAAGCGGGCGAAGCCGCGCGCGCCCTCTCGTATTATATAAAGTTTGCTAAATGTATGTTTAGGAACAAATTTGAATAAGAATTTCCATAATAAAACATCTTTATCGGTTTGAAATGTTAAACTTGATTTATTTAGCAGATAATTAGAGTTCGAACCAGTATATTTAGAAAATATCAAATAGATTAAATTACTGTTGATAGGTGCATAGGATACTTATTAATTAGAAATATTTTTATATAAAATTTTGTAAATATTTTATTCGAATCTTTAAATTTAACTGTAAAAAATAAACAGTAAATACTCATAAACTACACTCATCATAATTCGGTTGCATCGAATCCCCAATTAACATTAAAATTGCTACAAAATAATTGCTTTATTTAATTCAATAACATAAACCAGAATTCGACGGAAAATGGGGAACGAAGTGTCTTATCACTGGGTTCCGGCTGCCTTCCATATGTTTGTGGGATAGAGCGTGACGCAAAAAAAATTACAAAGTATATTAGTTATAAGATGTGATTTTTTAATTTGTATTTTTACTTTATATTAAATAATTTTCACGCAAACATGTCCACGTGATGGTCCCGCCATTCTCTCCCTTTTTTAATATTTTTTATTTTTATATATTACTAAATGACATTTAGTAATAACATAAAAAAATATATTAAAAATAAATTAATAAAATGTATATTATTATTAAATTAAGTTTACCTATATATTTATTTAAGGTATTTACGTTACAATATCTTATAAATTATTATTAAAACAGCACCAAACATTGTCGTATAGTTTTATCGCATAACACAATAGTGAATAGAGGTTATAATATAAACATTTATTTTATATGAAAACACATTGTGTTACGGTTAGATGAAATTTTCAGCAATTATCTTAATCGGATTACCGACATAGTGGTGACGTCACTAGGCAACTACCCTCAAATCCCGTTGTAATTGCTCCTTACGCCTCAATATGTCTGAGTATTAAAATTAATCTCAACAACTATTACATATATATATAAGCAAAATATATATAAGATTTACATATAGGAAAAGTTAATAAAATTAAATACTAGTATTCAAAATCACCTTCAAGCCGTATAGACTATGAAATAGAATAAAAGAAAGTGTAATATATATATAAAATATTAAAAAAACTACTAATATTTCATTGAATTGCAATAGTAGTATAACCTACTTAAATCTACATTATATTACTATTGTATACAGGTTAAACCTCGTTATATTACTATTTATTTTTTTTATTTCAACGAAAACGGTCATCGGGTGGGCTCGACTCTACTTTGAGGAACGATTATATTTATTTTCTTTTCCTCGCTCTGTTCCGCCACTCAACACGCAATGTCTCGATAGTTGGAAATGGGAAACTGAGAGTCTTAACACTAGTTCTTCTGCCTATTAAGCGGAAAAAAGTGTGAAAAATTATAGGTCTGTATAAGATCTTTATAGGTAAACTTTTTATATATATATGTGACAAAGTTACTCAAATTTGCTAGAGAGGCTGAGAGTGCTTAATAATAACATTAGATGACAGTAGGTACAGAAAAACTACTATTAATAAATGTCATCGGCTGATATTGGTTTCAAATATTATATTTATTACGAATCTATGAAATAAAGTAGAAATATAATGAGATTAAAATATCATCTACTTATTGTACAAGATAAACCTTTCACAAATTCAAATAAATTACAAAAAAACTTTTACATCATTATTTACAAAGGTCGATAGAAGCGAATGAACTTCGAGATTGGAACGAAATTTAGTTTACGATATTAATCAATATGTTGCTTTCACGCATTATTTGAATCAGTGATTTGATAAGTGTTGTCTGGGATTATATACTTTAAACTATAATAAATATATATTTTAAAGTATTGTAGATATATTGCTTAATCTAATATGAATAATATATAAAATGAGGTCACCATGGCCCAAGGGTGTGACTGTAACGTGACGGTTGCGGGTTCGATCCCCACTCAGGGAAATATATTAATATTTTCATTTCTTCGCTCTGGCACCAAGGTGGACTTTTGTCCAGAATTAAAATGATTCAAAATTTTCGGAAGAAAATTTAAATTATTATTAAGGGTAATTTTCTTCTATTTTGTTTTTTTTTTGTGGAGTGCTAATCAATGTCACGTTTTTTTAGAAAACACATAATTGAGATTGTACAGTAAAAAAAATATAATGTTACGCAATACGCAATATAATAATTAATAATAAACTTTCTTAGAAAATTTATAGAAATTTATTAATAATAGTTCACTTCAATCATTCTATTTGTAAATATTTATTTTATAAATATCGATTTAGTTTAAGTTATTTATATAATAATAACATTTGAATACTTCTATCAAACCAAACATAGTAAGAAAAACGATTCCATATCTTCCAAAATGAATCCCTGTGAATACAACGTATTTAGATATCGAGAAAACGACAAAACCAATGCAAAGACTTTACCGTCATAGAAAATTAAACACGCTTCATTGGTTCTTCGAGTGGTGATGGAACTGATTGGGCAGCTTAGGTTTAACAATAGCCTATATTCGTGAGAAAACGGCCTAAGCTTAATACATATTTAGAGAAAATCAACTTTATTATGAACGAATAAGATATAATATCATTTTCTTTTTAATATACATATAGATAAAAAATTGAGGAAACAATAATTCTACTTAGACGGATTTTATGTTTCATTGATTGGCATTGTTAAGAATCACTGTAAGGGTAGAGTGTAGGTACTCTTGACTGTTTTACAAACCGATAAGCATTTGAAAGGATACAATAAACATTTGTAAAGAAAGAATTTTCTTTTTTTAGCTATATAATGCATGTAACATGGCCTTCGAGGCACAGTGCTTGTGGGTTCGGTTCCGATTTCGTATTTTTTTTTTATTTTAATTTTGTAATAAGATAAAGCGCGGCGTTTAACTCCGTCAATCATATAACATATTGGATATAGATTAGGTTCCCTATGCCTACTCTGATATATGCGGAATACCGTGTAAAGCTGTTAATAATATTATATTGATTAGATTTTATATGCAATGGATTTGATTGTTTAATTCATGAGGTTAGTTTTATCTTTTTTTTGATAATTTAAGAAGAAGGTCGTTCCTAGGTCTTTTAATCATTCGGCTCCATGTGCATACACTATAATTTTTTTTTTTTCACCAGAGTAGACAGAGGGAACCTAGAGGAAGGGAGGGAGAGGAGGGAGATCATTTTAAGACACACATTTTTACATAGTAGGTATATATACCTACGTAAGTAATTACAAAATGAAAGCTTTGTATCTAAATTTCTTACACAATATAAAAGCAAAGATCTTTAATAATTAAAAATATATAATTTGATTTAAATGAAGAAACAAAACTTACATCTACATATTTCAAAATAAATACCGTAATTCCATAAAGTTTCAATAGATATAGGCTTCGTATATGTAGACTAGAGGGCGCGCGCGGCTTCGCCCGCTTATTAGGATCACTCCTAAAAAAACCACGAAACACGTGTTCAATAAAATATTTTTAACAGTCTGAATTAAAATTTTTATAAAAATCGGTGGCGATTTAAAGATTTTTCCATAAACTTTCAACCCCTTATTTGAACCCTTAGGGGGTGAATTCTTAAAAACCATGAAACACGTATTCAATGAAATATTTTTAAGAGTCTAGATTTAAAATTTTATAAGAATCGGTGCCAATTTAAAAAAAAATCCATACAAACTTTCAACCCCTATTTCATCCCTTTAGGGTTAAAATTTTTCAAAATCCCTTCTTAATGGATGTCCAGAATATGAAAATAAACATCTGCCCAAATTTCACGTTTCTACCATCGGCGGTTACGGCTCTGCGTGCGTCTTACCTCAGTCAGTCAGCACAAGTCCTTTTATATATATATGTAGATATTAATGAAACTTGAACAGTCGACGAACTAAGCCGTTGTCTTCTAAAGGCCAATACCTCCTTTGAACTAGGGTTTGACGATAATATTAGCATATTTTATACTATAAATATGATAGGTTGACGTTAATACTTTATAAGGTTTTTTTAAATATTTGATATACTTTAAATGTTGACAAATTAAGTTATAATAAAAATAAAAAAAGGGTTATAAAATAATTTACCTTTTGTGTTTAAAATAAAATAACCAGTCGTGGTGCAGCGGCATAAGTGTGTGGCTGTAAACGCAACTGGTTGTGAGGAAATGAAATATATATTAAAGTTTTAGTTTTCAGAGGTCAGTCGTGGCGCAGGGGCACAAAGTGTGACTGTAAAACCGACTGGCTGTGGGTTCGATCCCCACTTGAGGAGATGAAATATTTACTTTAATTTGTATTTTCATCTCTTCGCCCTGGTCTTGCGGCAAAGGGCGACGTTGAGTTCTGCCACTCAACACGCAATGGCTCCAGAATTCGGCAGAAAGTGGAGAACGGTGTGTCTGAAAACTAGGTTTCCTCTGTCTACCCTGCTGCGTGCGGGATACAGCGTGAAGCTGATTTATTTTATTTTAATTTTCATTTCTTCGCTCTGGTGTCGAGGTATCGTTCAGCCGATTTCTTTAAAATTCCTCATTTTATTTCGCTCGGCCGTCTAACAGACGGATGCATTATATTATTACTTATTTTACTCAAAATGTAACTCTGTACATAGCGACATAAAATTTTCTTAAGAAAAATGATAATTAAATGATCGAATAATAAAACTGATTTGATATAAAATATAAATATAGTTTACTTTTTTATTTTATATCTTCTAAGCTATAAAATATTCTAATGACTTTAAAGTATTATTTTATAACACAATTTATCGTGACTATCCACCAATTGACTAGCATTTAGTCATTAAGTATAAAAACATTTTTAAAATTTTTAAACTGTTATTCCACAATTACAAAGAAAAATACTTACTTAGGAAACATATGAAACAACTAACATAGCGCGATTTGAACCCGCGCCTCTTGGTCCAAAACGGTCCAAGAGGGACGTCCTTGGTCCAAATTCCGCTACAACATATATACTAACAAGTTTAGCATTGTAACGTATTTAGACGTCACCATGGAAGCAAATTAATTGTACACAAAGTCACCTTTGTTCGCATCAAGACAATGTAATTATTTTAATAAGCCAACTAAACATAAAGCCTAGTTCACATACTGTGATATTCAAATTTAAAATTTTGAGGACCGACAAATATATAGTGATAACATGCTACTTACTTCTCTATTTTTTATCAAGTATTAGATTTTGAATTACGAACGAATTGAATTGAATTAGATAATTATTTATTCACCAAATTTTATCAATAAATTGATTATAAATTAATTGTTTTCTAATAATTACTTATTGAGATAAGCGAAGCGAAGCTCTTACTGGTCAAAAGTGTGTTTCTTTGTAATGTCACTTCTAGTCCTAGACCATCAAACCTACACTTCTGAAATTTTGGAGGAACGTTGTGAACCACATGGGGGTCTTAGCGAAGTAGTTTGGCGATAAATCTAATAATTTTTGAGTAAATGGTCAAAATGTGGCCCATAGAGTTAAGCTGTGGAACCTTTTGAAATTATAGACTTCAGTTAGTCAACATATACAAATATGTCAATTTAAAAGAGTCATTTTATTTTAAGTACCTATAAAATAAAATAAAAAATAAATCAGCTTCACGCTATATCCCGCACACAGCAGGGTAGGCAGAGGGAACCTAGTGTTAAGACACTCCGTTCCCCACTTTCTGCCGAATTCTGGAGGCATTGCGTATTGAGTGGCAGAACTCAACGCCGCGCTTAGCCTCGATATCAGAGCGAAGAAATGGAACTATAAATTTAAGTAAATATTTCATCTCCTCGAGTGGGGATCAAACTCACTACCAGTGGGTTTTACAGTCACGCTTCGTGCCGCTGCGCCTCGACTGGCCTCAAGTAGCGCTTAGTTTTTTTTTTAATTTCATTGCGCGACATAGCTTCGTTCATCTCCACCTTCTGTGCACGGCACGCGCCGGATCCTAGTTTACATTACACTTACCAAAAAAAAAATTGCAATATATAATACTTACTTAATTCAAATTTTACCAGACGTAGAACTCAGTCGTGTACACACCGCCCAAATAAAGCCCTAATGGATAGCTCGTGTCATTTAAGACCGGTGCGGTGTTTACCAAACGCAATTATTGTTCGTCCATTTTACAATATGAGATTTAGAGGCCATATTAACTGAATTAGAAACTGAAGGGCCGTGGACCTGCGCCCGCCGCCCGCGCTGAGGCAATCCAATGAACTCTAATATAGACAATTATGGGAGAATGTGGTTATAGATGTAGATATAGCGCTATATATATTGGTACAACGTTAGATTATGAGTTGAGAGTAAAATATATAAAATATTTTATTAATTTTTAAAGTGTTAATCATAGACTAAAAAAGAAATAAAAATATTCTTAAATCTTTAATCCTAAAAACAAAAAAAAAGTTATAGTTCAATAAGAACAATAAATACTTGATTGTCGAGAGCTCCACGTTTTCCAAGAGGTACGGAGTCCCGCTAGTTATGTGTATGTATGTTATGTATTTGCCAACCACAGGTTTTAAAATATTATATACGATTACCGATGATGATGATGAAGCCATCGTGGCGCAGGGGCAGCAGTGTGACTATAACACGGTGGTTGCGTGTTCGATTCGGAGTTAATTATTATTTATTTGTATTTTCATTTCTTCGCTTTGGTATCAAGGTAAGAGCGGCGGCGTCGAGTTTCGCCTCTTAATACGCAGTGCCTCGAAAATTCTGCGGAAAGTTGAGAACGCAGTTTCTTACCACTAGGTTCCCTCTGCCTACTACGCTACATGTGAGATACAGCGTGAAACTGGAAAAAAAAACATACGATGACTATACAATTGACATTTAATTATGTTCTATCCATAGGATATCGAACACTAGTTAAGCAGAACTTAAACAACAATGGCAAATCAGTTGATTGTGAACAATTTATAATTTTCCCGGTCAGTTAGCGTTGACCGGGGCCTCACAATAGTGTCCCCTGCAGATCTTGTTCCGTTTTAAACAAGGGTTTTTGCCCCAATCACTACAGTCAGTAATTATTTCCGCCAAAGTAGTTCTACTAATGTGTGATGTAGTAAGGAAACTTGTATTGGAGTCGCTGATTGTAATAATATTTTTTGCCTTGACAAAATTAAAATAATACGAAGGTAATTCGCTCGATATTAAATATTAATTATATCATTATTTCTACGTTAGGTGGTAGAGGCCTCCGAGCCGCAGTGGATCAGCTGACTGACGATAAACTGATGGCTGTTAGGTTTCGTCACTTCCCAAAGGCATCCCCACTCATTGGGTTCCACCATTCAATACGGAACGTCTCGAAAATGTTGCTTGAACAAGAAGAACAGAGTTTTTATCACGTTAGAGTAGGTATACAATAGGTAGGTATTAAACTTAAATGTTTGTTGAAAAATCTCTGTATCCATTGTTAATATATGATATATTTCTTCATTATCCTTCGAATTGTTTTAAAAAAAATACTAAAAAATAGACGTTTGATAGTTCAAAACAAACAACAACAAATAAAACAAACATTTCCAAAGCGACAATTGCATACGTTAAAAATGAATGTTTAGTACAAAAATTAATAAGTAAATTACCTCCCTAATTTTCTTGGAAAAACAAAGCTATATAAAACTAAGAATCAGAAACAAATAACAAAAATATAAAAAAATAAACCTAAAACTTGGACTAAAAAGTTATACATCAATCATTAAGCCATTGCAGTCTGAAAAGTTTCGATACTAATTTAAAGACTGATTCGTAGCTCCAGTAAACATTAATCAGCTACGTTAGAACGAGCGGAAAGCGTGCCTTTCTTAAATGTGCCCAATCAGCACCGGCCTTTCATTTCTAACAACACACGGACAAAATGTGAAATAAGATCCAAATGTGCTTATCACACTAACATATAACTTAATCTACCCAAAAGTCAAACAGATGCCAGTGAAGAGTATAAGTAGCGATTCAATTTCATGAATTGAAATGGAATTATTTATGAAATTTTCAGATAAACAAGGGAGATGTTTTATGTAATAAAGTTAATTTGTTATTAGTTGCTTTTTCCTATTTTTCTAACCGGAGATACAGTGATACAGAGATATAGTGTCAAGACTGGAAATTTGATGCTTCGATTCCCGTGACATATCGAAACATTCAGTTAAGTAGCGAAACTCAACTCCGCATTTTCTCTTAACTTAGTGGGGACAAAGTAATACATTCTTCTGAGAGAGGATCGAAACCACAACGTCGCGTTTGCAGGTACAGGCGCTAACCGATTTCGCGAAAATATAAGCAAAGGTCACATTCTTTTCTTGAGACATTCGTAGCACAGAGGCACAAGTAGAAATCGAACCCACAACCACTCGTGTTTACAGTGGCACGATGATATGATCTTGTTTTATTTATTTTTTACTTAAAGACATAAACCACAGATGAAATCAATGAATTTTACATACATTAGGCGGTTCCATGATTTAACTACACTGCATACTAAAAGAAAAAAATTGAGCGGACTTTATAGGATATTTAGAAAAAGTATATTTTCTAAATAAGTAATATTTTACTAAATTAATTATATTTTCTAAACGTTAATGTGAAAAGATGTAATGTAAACTATCGGGTTACTACCCCGATATTAATCTATTATCATAAAGTCGTCTGCAGATGCCAGCGGCGATAAAGATTATTCGTATAAGGGCTACGGTTCGGACATAGATGCTATTATACAAATACCACGTTCCAACAAAACGACTTTTATAATGAAAGTTACGTATCTATATATAAACATATTCTAACATAGGTTCTTTATTCTTTTTTAGGTTTATATAGCGCCATAATATTTAGTTTTATATAAGCTTTTAAACCTTGGAGCTAAGGCGCAGGTAAAAGCAAGTATGACAAAATATTATTACCTATAAAAAAAATACAAAAAATATATCAATACTTTTGCACTGATCTTGTATCCTCATAATTTTCACTCTCGTCTGATGTGTTGATTAGTAATTACTTATAATATATATTTCCTTTTACTTATAAAAAAAATCAACTTCATGCTCTATCCCACACACAGCAGGGTAGGCAGAGGGAACAAAGTGTTAAGACACTCCGTTCCAAACTTTCTGCCGAGTTCTGGAGGCATTGTGTGGCGGAACTCTACGCCGCGCTTTGCCTCGATACCAGAGCGAAGAAATGAAAATATAAATGTAAATAAATATTTTATTTCCTCGGGTGGGGATCTAACCCACAATCACACGACTTTACAGTCACACTTTGTGCCCTTGCGCCACGACTGACCATTCTTATAATCTATAAAGAGATACGCCTCGCCTCAAGCCTTCATCATCTCAATCTGCACTATCCTGTGCTCATACAAATGAAAGGCTCAGCTTACGTGGACTGTACTGGTATCGTTGTATGAAGCTATCGAATCAAAATTTCAACTTTCGCAAAACTTTTGTAAGCCAAAGGTATATAAATTTAAATAATACCGTCGCGGGTCTTGAAGGTTCATTGTCGTTATTCAAATTTAATTCACCTTGAACGACACCACATCAAATATATAAAGATTGAATACAATACAAAAAGTTCATATAAAAACCAATCTTGGATTCAAATGATTGTTTGTATTATACTCGTACCTATATCAGTTTTTGATTTTGAAAACTATGTGAGTAGGATATTATCGTAAATTATGGATTTTTATATTATGTTGACGTGGGGCCAATCGTGGCCTGCTTCCCTAGTATTGTTTTACCAGAGCAGGGAAAAGACAATAACTCATTCCACCGAATGGGGATGGAAGCCATGACCATGGCGTTTACAGCGAGGAGCTGCCCCACTGCGCCACGACTACCTTAATAATTACAATAAAATGCAAATGGGAATTATTTGACATATTTCATATTAACACAGTATCAAAGATACTGGAAGAAGATCACGTAAAAAGCATGGGCATGCATGAAGAGGTTGATGACGGTGTACGAGGCGAAAGAGGTATGTAGAGACCGTAGCGTTTGGCGCTCCGTTCTCTCTGACTACCCCGCTAGGGATAAAGCGTGAAACTAAGTTAAGTTTAAGTTAATTCCATAATTGTCGTTCTATATACATACGTACTTTTTAGTCATACTCGCCACAAAATATTATAAGTAACAATATAAACTTTGGCCATCATACTATGCTGAGGTTGACAACAAAACTTTCTCAGAATTGACCAAACGGAAATGGAACGGACAAGGGCAGACAGTTCCGGAGGGACAAAGCAAACGCAAGCAAAACCATACGCCCCAGGAAATTATACCACGTAAATCATCTCATGACAAACATGTTAGTTAATTGGCTTTTAATTAATTTGTTTTTGTTCTTAGATAAAGTATAGGAAATAACTTCAAAGTCCTTTATTCTTAATATATTTTTAGCTTCATGCTATATCCCACAAGGTAGGCAAGACCATAGTGTCAAGACACTCCGTTCCCCACATTCAGCCGAATTTTCGAAACATTGCGTGTTGAGTGGCCGAACTCAACGCCGCGCTTTTGCCTTTGTATAAAGCAAAGAAATGAAAATATTCATAAGTACATTCATTCATTATACATCATTTATTTCTCCTAATAGGAATCGAATCCACAACCATCGCGTTACAGTCACACGCTTATGTTACTGCGTCACGATGGCCTCAGCTTACTTAATAATTTAATTTATTATTTTATCTTTAAGAAAATGTGCATTACAAATATAAGTATTATTGTAGTTAATAATTAAAACGATTGCGAAACTTTATATAAAAGCTAAGGAAAATATATACTCATTTATATATCTATAGTTTTTATATTTATTTTTAAAATATATATTTACAAAAAAGACAAATGTGACGTGTTGAGTTGCAAAAAAAATCATATTCCTTCGATTAACGTTGGAACCTACAATCATCGTGCAAATGTTTCCCAAATTTGCCATGATCGTATTTACTATATAATTACAATAACTGACCCATATGATAAAATTATTAAAACAAAATTATATTCGTCATACATTTTCGTGACTTTGACAAAAAGTAAAGCCTTAGATTTGAAGGAATAATGTTCGCAATACATCTCCGCTACAACCTAATACAGTGTGCGGATCAAAGGGCCCACATACGGAAACGCTGCGAGCTTAGAATAAACCAATTATGAGTGAAATATTAGGGATCAGTCAACCGAGGGTCTTTGATGATGGCTAACTCATGGTGGCCGCAGTCACTGGACAAGTTGGTCTCAGTATACATGTCTATAAAAATGGTTACTCTTAATAAAAATTTAAAAAAATAAAAAAGCTTTTTATTTCTTGCTTAGTAAATTACAACTATTCTTATTAATTAAGGTTAGTTACATTTAATTGTTTTTAATATACCCTTATAGATGTATTTTTTTTATAATAATATTATTAAAATTTATTTGTGGTCTTAATATTCTTAATTTAATGTAAAATTGAATTCTTTAATCGTGGTGCAGCGGCACAAGTCTGAGTGTAAACACGATAGGTTGTGGATTCGACTCCCACTCGTGGAAATGAAATATTTAGCATTTTAATACTGAAAATAAATTATCGATTTTAAAATTCACATGTGAATGTGAAATTTTATTCATAATATATCATTAGACATCAACATCAAAAATCTAAATATATCCAACAAAAAAAAAACAATAATTATAATTTATCAAGTCTGATGTCTGCACTCGTTCAGTAATTTTTCCTTGCGGGGAATCGAAGCGAGAAAAAGAAGCCACCAAAGAGCGGTCACTGTAAGCGAGGCTCTTAATAAATTACATAAATTGGTAGCCAGGAGACTAATACCTTTGGAATGGACATAAGCCGGTCATAACGTCGATTAACCGCGCGTATAGTAATCATTTCTCCAGAATATTTACTTCCGTCTGTTCTATGGGTCTTATTAAAAGGATTCGGTATAAATGATTGCCCCTAATAAACGTTTACGAAAATGGAAGATTGCGCTCATATTTTGTTTCATTAAAACTTTTTATAGGCTGTCTTATTATAATTTGATATATAGCATGGGTTAAGGGTGGTCTTGTGTTTTTTAACCAATTTTGATATATTTAAAAATATAAGCCAATATGAGGCCAGTCGTGGCGCAGGGGCACAAAATGTGAGTGTAAAATCGACTGCTTGTGGGTTCGATCCCCACTTGAGGAGATGAAATATTTATTTACATTTATATTTTCATTTCTTCGCTCTAGTGTCGCTCTGGTGAGTCTGGTTCGAGGCAAAGCACGGCGCGGAGTTCTGCCACTCAACACGCAATGCCTCTAGAACTAGGCGGAAAGTGGGGAACGGAGTGTCTTAACACTAGGTTCCCTCTGCATACCCTGCTGTGTGCGGGATACAGCGTGAAGCTGATTTAATTTAATTTTGATTTTTAAAAATATAAGCAATTTACACATTACTAATATTGAAATAAACAAACAAAATATGAAAATAAATAAATTAAGAGCGATCATTGTATCACCCTAAAACGTTACTCCATTTTCAATTAGAATGAAAGCCAGGGACGATATGGATATTTTGTGAAAATGGGAAAATAATCAAATTTCAACTGAATAATGAGAGGACCCTTCGATGAATGGTTCCAGGACAGCGTGACAACACAAAGGGTATTTAACTCGCAGTTAGTACTTTTTGCCCTACGCATCCCGCTGCGTTGGACACCCCGTGCCCACCCCTTCCGATTATTTTGTCGTTATCGCCATATAACGTATGCAGGATAAGCGTCTGAACGAACGTTGTGCTCTCCGTTCGTATTGGCCACTCTTATTGTAGACTGTGTGTGAAGGCAGTAGAAGCTATCAAATGTGTTGTCTTTTACGCCCTGCCATTATCCATTTAACCATTTTCTAATCCTTTGATTTATAATATCCAGCTAATATATCGCTTACGGCTGCAATAAATTTAAATTATTCCAACGGTCAATTAACAAGATAGCTTCCCGAGTAATATATCCATAAGTCACGGAAACCTAAACCGTTGGGCGGCTCTTTTAATTTGGAAAATTGCTTTTCTTACTGTAAAAGGCCGATTAAGTGCAAATCGGAATCATCCACCGATGTTTTTGTATAAATATCATGATTGTTAATAGGAAAAAACAAAATAATCTGCACGCTGTATCCTGCACACAGCAGGATATCCAGAGGGAACCTAGTGCTAAGACACTCCGTTCCTCACTTTCCGCCGTATTCTTGATCCATTCCCCTTTATCTTTTTTGAGGTAATGCGTAATGAATAGCGAAACTCAAGGTCGCGTTTTGACAGCAGGGCGAGGAAATGAAAATATAAATTTAAATACATATTTCATTTCCTCGACAGGGGATCGAACCCACAACCAGTCGATTTTACAGTCACACTTTGTGCCCCTGCACCACGATTAGACTGAACAATTGTTAATCAACACAAAATATAACATATCCCTTCATTTTGTATGAAATGAACTACAAATATAAGTTTATAAAGTTTTAGTTTGGGCGGTCCGACAGACAAACAGATTGTTCGTCTGTCTATATAAAGTGATTCTATAAGGATTTTCATTTTACCTTCTGGTGTACGAAAACCCAAAAAGAGTAAATATAACAATTTTGAAATAGAATACAAATACCGTATACTAACTTGATTTGCACATAGAGGTATCTAACTCTCGCACAGCTCAGCACCCGCATATTTATTAGTAAAGTCAAACACACCTTTTAAAACTCCTAATATTTCAGAAGGAAACTTGCCAGCGTTTGAAGAGGTGAATTCTGCAAACACTCTATTGATACAAATAATTTAACGAAATGGGAAAAACGATATTTCACTGGGGGTTTGTGGAGTCGGGGGTGAAAAAAGTTGACTAACTAACTTTTTAGCATTTCGTTGAAAAGCACCCGTGGATTAATTTGGGTGTCGGAGTAATACTTATTTACAATAATCCGACTTGTGGGAGAGAATGAATTGTTAGAATATATTTCGGTTTCGGGCGTTATATGGATTTCGGGGATTCTTTATATTCGAAATATTTAAAAAAAAATGTTATACTGAAATAAATCATATTTCTTGGTTATTAAGTTTTCCAGTAAATATACAAATATAATATATCGTTTTTTTAATTTTTTAAAGTGTTATGTCACACTTAAGAAAGAATTTACTTATTAAGAAAATGTATAAAAAAAATTACGTTTATACCCCTGCCTTTTTAGACCACTATGTTAAAATTTAAATATATCGTAATGAAGATTGTGAGTTATAAAAGAGATTTTTTTCCTTAAAATTAAAAGTCAAAACATCTTTTTAATAAAGAAATCTATACATTTCTTCAATATTTAATGAAACCTATTTTTAAAATATATAAATATTACATTATGCAAATTTTACTAATTTAATGATTTTATTTTATCTCTTATATTTTATCGACAATGGCATACTATTTATACTCATCTCTTATAAGCTTCATATACGAGTATGCAAACTCAAGACCGCATTTTGAAATTACGTGTCTGCCCCATCGTTTTTCAACCCCTAAAACCTTAATGATACATCCAATTAGACCTGCTAAGAATAAATATTTTACCTTTATAAAAAGGGAGGATCCTGAATAATTTTAACAAATAAAATAAAGGTAGATTCTCACCACAGAAAATTAATTATATATATTGTTATAAAATATTCTCAATTTGTTGAGGCAAAGTATAACGTTGAGTTCCGCGCCCGGAGCGGTGGAGTGTCTTAATACTAGGCTTCCTCTGTCAATTTGAAAAAAAAGACATTATGCTTTTATAGCACAATATATCTTGCCAAAACAAATTCGATCGAGGACGTGAAGATTATTAAACAACTTTTCCTTTCCTTCTCGTAGTAGTATAAAAAACCTATCCTATCCTATCCTATCCTACCCTATCTGACCCCACTCTATCCTATCCTCTAACAAAGCATCTCAACGTGACAAAATGCATATACATTACTGACATAAGCCGTCGTCAATCGCAACGGGAGTATCACATTTGCATATTGCGTGGAAGTCACGATTAACATTTTTATTAAACAAGGATTACACTTAATCCTTTTTTATTCGACAATTAGAAACGTTATCGCCGCCGTAGCGCTCGTAAAGAGTTGAAATAGCTATCGAGCTAGTAATTAACTAAATCACCCCCTCATATTTTAGATAAGATAATCACAACTTTTTAATTTTTTTTTTTGAAGTCCCAATCCATGGGGTGTCAAATCTCTTTTTTATGGTTCTTAAGATGTGATGATGATGATGTTTTAAAATGAAACTATTTTAATCGGATTAATTATGTATGATAATTAGGTACAATACGGTCGACAAGTCGTGGCCGCTATGAAGTTATGCTTTCTGAAAATTAGTCAAAAGTAAGAAATATCCTAAAATTAAATCTCCAACGCACACATGTACCTACAGCTAACTTCAGGGCAGCCAGGACTTTTTGTTTCAAACACTTTATAATAAAAATTATATTAGTTAAAATATGTAAAAAAAACTATAAATAAATAGTGATGATTTATTTCTTGTTTTTTTTTTTTCAATAAAGCCAAGTCAGGAATTGAGTAACTAACTTATCGGACATTGTTTATGTCAAATCTTAGTTTGTCTTATAAATTTATTTGATACCAACGATTTCACTAACAATACTATCAAAAATGTATTTATAAAATTTATACGAGATATGCTTCTGTAAAAATACTTATTTCAACATTTATATTACTTTTAAAAATGTACACACTGTTTGAGATTATTTCTCGAGAACTGTTAAAGCATACTCACGTAAATCGTAAAAAAGTTCTTAGGATTTGATCCTCAATTCTACGAAATTACCTATAAAATATGAGTTCTCGTCTTGGAAAGGTCGTAAACCAATGGACTTTTACAAATAAAATATTACCAATAGGTGCGATTCTTAAATGCCAGTCAGACGACGTGACCGAGCAGTAATACCGATGGATTTATTAAAATTCAACACGCGAAATTCCTTTATTTAACGTTTTAGTGATTTCTTTAATTTGCTGCTTTAAATTTTCATAATTTGAAATTTCAATCATTTCAGGTGTGCTTTAGACTTATATTACCGTATTTTATTACAGTATTTTTGTTCTATTTATATTTTGCTAAGTTTCAGGGATTCTGTAGCATAACTCAGATCGATAATCTACAGCGATATATATAGGGACCTTATGGTAACTTTTTTGTATTTTAACTATTTTAAATCTATAAGTAACATCAATAATATTTTTAATCTGTTAAAATATAAAGCATATTAAAAAAGCACCTGTAATCTTAACTCAAAAAAATAAATAAACCTATGTGCTTGTTTGCGAGTCGATAACCTGATCGCGTTTGATTTATTAGATCGTACCTGTATATATTCCTATTCAGCGCAGACTAGGAACGTGCTTCTCCTATCAAAAGTTATACGATTTCCAATTTACTTAGACTATCTTGTCTGAACACGATCTTGAAAGCTTACACTAAGTAAATGTATGCACTTAACACGGAGCTTTCCTTATGTTTCATATGCAATATTTTGTTGCAAAAAATTTAGGTACAAAAGATATTTTTGTAATTCTTATCCCCAACTCGTAGAAATACATAGTTGGTGATATATACGTTTAAGGATACTGCTACTAATATTTTCTACTTATTTTCTTTCAATGGTTATATTTAAATTTAATTTCAATACTCAACCCTGGTAAAACAAATTGCGGTTATAAGTTTGTAGTGAATATTATCTTTTAATAAAATTAATTCATAATCATAATAATAACTAAAACTATTTTATTCTATATTTACATTATATTCTTACACTACGTTCTATTTTCAAATTTACGTAAAACTAAAGTGTTAATATTTATATTTATTAAAATCATCCACACGCAGCGCATTCGCATGACAAACTTGTTTCGAGTTTTTTTGCTGTGCGTGACGTAGCCTGCTTGCTAGCTACGAGTAAAGAGTCGGCTACTATCGCTTGCGACGTTCACTTGTTTAAATATTGTACTCATTGCTTGTATTCAATTTTAAGCCTTATCTTCTTGCTAATACGTATCTGTTTTGCTTATCTGTTTCTTTTACTATTTCTTTAAAATTCTTTCTTTCCTTCTGTGAGTGTGTAAAATTATTCTCTTTGTATATCTTATTAAGTGTTAAATAAATTTGGACTATTTTTCCACAAAATTTTGGAAATTTAATTTCACTCCATAATTAAAAATATAAAATATTATTAAATAGCGTATTTCACAAAAACCGCTATATTGGTGAACCCGAAATTAGTGAGCACTACATTAAAAATCTACGTTTTCTGCTGACGAGAAGATTGAAAACGGCAAGAGGCCATATTGACGACCTTTGCAAGGTGACCTCTAGTACACGATGGAGGACGCGACTACATCCAACGTTTGTAGGATTGGCGTGCGTATTCCACCATTCTGGCCGGAAGAACCAGCCCTTTGGTTTTCTCAAATTGAAGGTCAGTTTGCTTTATCTAATATAACAAGTGATGCTACAAAATTTTATTACGTTGCCGCCCAGTTGGATAATCAATTTGCTGTCGAGGTGAACGATATAATAATTTCTCCTCCCGAGACGGATAAATACGTCACTCTTAAAACGCAGCTAATTAAAAGATTATCTGCGTCTCAAGAAAAGAAGGTGATGCAGTTGCTGAGGCATGAGCAACTAGGTGATCGCAAGCCATCGCAGTTTCTGCGATACATACAAGATCTTGCGGGTTTGTCTGTTCCCAAAGATTTTTTAAAAACATTATGGTCTAGTAGATTACCACAAAACATTCAAACTGTTATAGCTTCGCAGCCTGATCTACCTATTGAAAAATTAGCTGACCTGGCAGACAAGGTGCACGAAATAGCACCCTCATCACCACAAGTCGCAAGCACGTCTGCGATGGCCACACCCCCTGCACCCTCCATGTTGGAAGAAATGGCCAAGCAGATCCAACTCCTGACCAAGCAGGTATCTGAACTCTCGACCCAGGTACGTCACAATTCGATACCATTCAAGTTCAAAGAGCGTTCCCGGAGCCATTCCAGGCATCGTCGGAAGTTAACTTCCCATCAAAAATGTTGGTACCATTTTAAATTTGGTTCCAGCGCAAAAAAATGTGTACAGCCATGTACTTACGGAGAGTCGGAAAACTCTCTGGGCAGCCGGAAGTAGCGGCCAACGTCTGCCCTTTACCTACAGGCCGTCTTTTTATTACCGACCGTATTTCAAAAATGCTTTTCCTCATAGATACTGGTTCTGATCTCTGCGTTTTTCCACGGTTGGCTACCAAGGCGCCCTGTACCAAGACAAAGTATGAACTTATGGCAGCCAACGGTACAGTCATTCACACTTATGGTCCTACGTTATTGCACTTGGACCTAGGACTGAGACGTACTTTCACCTGGAAATTTACCATCGCTGATGTTTCAAAGCCGATTATTGGCGTAGATTTTCTGATATTTTACAATCTTCTTGTAGATTGCAGATATAAGCGCCTCGTCGATGGAACAACTACACTGTCAGTGCAAGCACTACAAGAAAATATCTCCGATGACCTTGCGTCAGTCAAAGCCATCTCAGGAGAATCAAAATACCATCAGCTGCTTCATGAGTTCCCAGAGGTAACGAGACCATCAGGTACGTCTTCCCTACCTAAGCATAATACTGTACATTACATCAAAACCATACCCGGACCGCCAGTTACCAGTAGACCTCGTCGTTTAGACCCAGTTAGACTGAAAGCGGCCAAAAAAGAGTTTGATGATATGCTCTCACAGGGAACTGCCCGCTCGTCTAACAGTTCGTGGTCTTCTGCTCTGCACTTAGTTAAGAAGAAGGACGACGGATGGAGACCATGTGGTGATTATAGAGCACTCAATGCTCGCACAGTACCTGACAGGTATCCTATTCGCCATATTCAAGATTTTTCCTACCAACTCTCTGGTTGTTCAGTATTTTCAACGATCGACTTGGTTAAGGCGTACAATCAGATACCGGTACACGTCGATGATATCCACAAAACAGCCATTACAACTCCTTTTGGACTTTTTGAGTTCCCGTACATGACCTTCGGACTGCGCAATGCAGCACAAACCTTTCAAAGGTTCATGGATGAAGTACTACGTGACTTTGATGAGTTTTATTTTGGTTACTTAGACGACATTTTGGTATTTTCCAGTTCTGAAGAGCAACATCAGCGCCATATCAGACTACTCTTCACCAGGCTCAAGGAGTATGGTGTTTTGATAAACACATCCAAATGTGTCTTCGGGCAGCGACAGGTAAAATTTCTTGGTTACCTAGTGTCAGGTTCTGGGACTCAACCTTTAGAAACGAACGTAAAGAGCATACAGGAGTGCAGCGTGCCTAAAACTGCTAAGGAATTAAGACGTTTCCTTGGTATGTTTAACTTTTATCGTCGTTTTATTCCCGGCGCCGCAAACATTCAAGCACCATTAGACTCTGCGCTTTTAGGACCCAAGATGAAAGGAGCTAGGCCGATCACAATGACACCTGAGATGATGGAAGCTTTTGATAAATGTAAGACTTGTTTATCTCAAGCCACGTTATTAGCTCATCCAGATTCATCTGCAGAGCTAGCTATTGCCACTGATGCATCTGATGTTGGTATTGGAGCAGTACTTCAACAACGTGTCAACAACGTATGGCAACCTCTTGGTTTCTTTTCTAAGAAATTAACATCTGCACAAAAGAAATATAGTCCTTACGACCGAGAGCTTTTAGCTATTTATGAAGCCATTAAATATTTTCGACACATGGTTGAGGCTAGAAACTTCGTGATTCACACCGATCATAAGCCTCTCACCTATGCATTCAACATTAATAGGGAGAAATGCTCACCGCGCCAATATCGGTACTTTGACTATATTTCACAGTTTACAACCATTATTCAATACTTACCAGGACGTTTGAACGTAGTGGCTGATACACTGTCACGACTGGAAGAGGTGAGTCGTTCTATTGATTACCAGGCTCTGGCATTTGCTCAAGATACTGATCCTGAACTGCTAGGTCTGCTTCAAAAAGGCTCATCGTTAAAACTGGTTAAGGTAGACTTGCCAGACTCTAACCAGAAGATCTACTGTGACGTATCAATGTCTTCTCCACGCCCGTTCATTACTGAGAAATTTCGCCGACAAGTTTTTGAAGCGTTACACAGCTTGAGCCATCCTGGTAGGACAGCTACAGTGCGGCTGGTAACACAAAGATTTGTATGGCCAGGGATTCGCAAGGACTGTAGAGAGTGGACACGAGAGTGTATACTTTGTCAAAAGAGCAAAGTTCACCGTCATACCCTTGCTCCCTTATCCTCAATTCCAACTCCTACGTCGAGGTTTGCACACATCCACCTCGACATCGTCGGACCTTTAACTATTTCGTCTGATTTCAGGTATTGCCTTACAGTCATCGATCGTTTCACACGATGGCCTGAGGCATACCCACTCAAAGACATCACAGCTGATTCCTGTGCTGCCCTTCTCTTTGGTTGGATAGCAAGATTTGGTTGCCCTCTTCGAATTACAACCGATAGGGGACGTCAATTCGAGTCGCATCTCTTCAGGGCACTATCAGCCATGATTGGTGCACATCATTTTAGAACCACTTCATATCACCCAGCTTCCAACGGCTTGATCGAGAGACTCCATCGGCAGCTAAAAGCAGCTATCATGTGTCATCCCTCTTCAACCTGGACGGAAGCACTTCCGTTAGTGCTTCTGGGCATCCGTAGCGCCTGGAAGGACGACATTCAGGCTTCAGCAGCTGAGCTGGTCTACGGGGAGCCACTTCGTCTTCCAGGACAATTTCTCGCACCCTCTGAAGATTACAAGACAGGTGATATCACAAATCTGGTTACTCGTCTTCGTGCTGGTATGGCACGACTCTCGCCGAAGCCCACGTCATGGCATAGGACAGGTCCTTTTCATATGCCGGCCGACCTTGCAGACTCGACACATGTTTTTTTACGGCAGGACCACGTCCGCAAGCCACTGGAACCACCATATGCAGGCCCGTATAAGGTTCTTAAAAGGACGCCTAAATATTTTCAGATAGACATATCTGGTAAGCCTAACAACGTGAGTGTGGACAGGCTCAAGCCCGCATATGTTACGCGAGAGGCCGTTCCTGTATCAAACAGACCAGTTACTGCACCAAAGGCAATCTCTCAGTCTCAGTCTGATGTGGAGCAGAAACTTGAAAAGCGGACACGAAGCGGAAGAAGAGTTAGATTTCCAGACTACTATCGCCCTTAACCAGGTCTCTGGGGGGGAGTACTGTAGTGAATATTATCTTTTAATAAAATTAATTCATAATCATAATAATAACTAAAACTATTTTATTCTATATTTACATTATATTCTTACACTACGTTCTATTTTCAAATTTACGTAAAACTAAAGTGTTAATATTTATATTTATTAAAATCATCCACACGCAGCGCATTCGCATGACAAACTTGTTTCGAGTTTTTTTGCTGTGCGTGACGTAGCCTGCTTGCTAGCTACGAGTAAAGAGTCGGCTACTATCGCTTGCGACGTTCACTTGTTTAAATATTGTACTCATTGCTTGTATTCAATTTTAAGCCTTATCTTCTTGCTAATACGTATCTGTTTTGCTTATCTGTTTCTTTTACTATTTCTTTAAAATTCTTTCTTTCCTTCTGTGAGTGTGTAAAATTATTCTCTTTGTATATCTTATTAAGTGTTAAATAAATTTGGACTATTTTTCCACAAAATTTTGGAAATTTAATTTCACTCCATAATTAAAAATATAAAATATTATTAAATAGCGTATTTCACAAAAACCGCTATAAGTTCATCTCAGCAGCAATATTCGAATTCTAGTGGATAATGGGTAGTGGAGTGTATCGACACTAGATTTTTATCGCCCACGCCTCTGCGAGCCACCTTTAGCGTTTTTTTTTCAATGCAATATACTTTTAGGCATTATACTGACCGGGGTGACGGAATGTCATGCTCTATTTTTATGTAAAAATAACTTACTTAACCGTTGTATCAATTAACCACACGCCATTTGTACCATGTAGAGTAGGTAGAGTTGCATAAAAGAAAATTAATTAAAATCGATTATCGATATATCAAATTAAATAAACATTGGCATCAAAAATCTCATATGTTGCCAAAGCTTAAAATATATATATATACATATTATGTAGTCACCTACCCCCATGTACTTAGACAGTAGATTTATCGTCTGGCATCCATCGGGCCCCCAATTAATCTCGCTGCGGTACAGACGCCGCAGCACTCGTATATCAAAAAACTTACGTGCAATTTCATAGTTGAATTAATTCAGTTTTGCAATTATTGCAATTTTTGTAATAAATAGATCTATATATTCAAGTATGAATGATGAAAACTTTATTTTTATCGAAAGTGAATGAATGATGTTGTTGATTGATAAATAGAATAAGCTAGTTTATTTACGGTAGTTAATAGTATTTGAGCAATCAGCTTAATTATATAATTTAATATTTTTAATATTGTAGTTTTAATATTATAGTTAAAATACAGTAATATTACACTCGTGGCGTAGGGGCACAATGTGTGACTGTAAAATCGACTGGTTGTGGGTTCGATCTTCACTCGAGAATAATGAAATATTTATTTACATTTATATTTTCATTTCTTCGCTCTGGTGCCGTGGCAAAGCGCGGCGTTGAGTTCCGCCACTCAATACGGAATGCCTCTAGAACTCGGTGGAAAGTGGGGAATGGAGTGTCTTAACACTAGACTCCCTCTGCCTACCCTGCTATGTGCGGGATACAATACAAAAAAAAATATTATAGCTTTAATCATTATTACACCATAATGACACATACAAAGTATGCGTGACAGTTACCCGTTCAATTCCAATGAAGTATTATATATATACAGTGTCAATATAAGATTCTACTTTGTCCTGCTCAACACCTTTTGAGCTGACCTTTTTTCATTTCGCTTAATATCAATAAGTCACTATAATATAACAAATGACTTACAGAAATATATTTTATAAATATTTTTAATGTGTTATTCCACACTTACAAATTTGATTTGATTAATAATTTAATAAGAAAAATTTCGACGTAGCTCCATAAGAACGTCAGAGCGCTTGGATGGTTTCCAAAGAAGCGCGGGTTCAAATCTCGCTGCATTCAAATTTTATATGTTTTCTTAAAAAGTATATTTTATGAATGTACCCCCGAATTCATTCGAAATGGTCGAAGTCCACGCTATTCCACTTTTACAGCTACAAAACACTAAATTCTTTAAATTTCCAGAAGATCATCAGTTAAAGTATGACTGAAAAAATCTTAATAATGCAATGCAACCAACCCCACGTCGAGTGTACCTATACGCTTTTTACTTTACTCTATTCTGCGTAATTGGCTAGTCTCAACAGCACTCGGCTCAGAACTGAAATTGACAAGCTGGATTAAATTTTAGCTTACATAGCAAGCTGGTAATACAAAGTCGAACCCAGTCGTGGTGCAGATTGTATAAAGTTGTGGGTTCGATTTCCACTCGAGGAAATTAAATATTTAATATTTTTATATTTTCGCTCTGGTAACAAAACTAAACGCGGCGTTGAGCCCCGCCACTCAACACACAATGCCTCCAGAAAGACAGGACATGCGGGATACAACGTGTATAATTCAAACTCATAATATGCTTAAGCAATATAGAAATGGCAAATCTTTAATATATTACCTAATAAAGGCGTTCTTAAGACAATTAATTGCCATAATACTGTAATTTAAAACACAAATCTTCTAACTTAATGAGTAATAAGCTCTTAAAGAGTTAGCGACTTCTCTGAAATTGGTAAAGTCCCTCCGTGTGCCTCTTAACAATACTTAGGGACTCTAATTTTTAAGATAATGCTTCTTAAAAAAAAAATTATATTATAACGCTTAATAAAAATGTTTCTAACCCTTATTAGAACTTTGTTCCTTATTATTAAAAATTGAGTGCGGTGACGATTTTGATAAAATTGAATACAATTTCACTACATTTTCATTGCAGTTGGTTCTTGTTTCCAGGAACTTTTTAATTTAAATTTTAATTTTTATGGGTTCATACTTTATCTATATCTATACCTATAATAAATCATAACGGATCAGTGTCTGTACATGGAAAACACTTAAAAAAAATGTTATTGGGGGCCTTTATTGATGTAATAGAACCCAAAACATTGATTTTTAAGATTTTATCTGTTTGTCTGAGCCTTTGTTCACGCTAATCTCAGAATCGGCTTAACCGATTTAAATACGATTTTCACTTTTGGATCTAGCAAGGTTCCGTGAACACATAAAGTTTTATAACAATCGGTTCATAAACAAAAAAAATATATCAATTTAAGGTACTTAGTGCGACTAATTTGCTAAATGAGATAACAGTTATTTCACATAACAGTCTTACTGAATTAGCTGAATATCTTTAGCTTTCAATTTGTATGATGATAAAAGATGCCGAGATTTTAAGACTTAGGATCGGATTCGGATCGGATTTGGATCCTACTCGGAGTCGGAGTATAAGCAGGAAAAACTGCGCCAGCCTTGCACGCGCATTTACGGTCTACTACTACTTTACGTCTTACCGTCTGTTTTAATCTGGTATTTTTGTAAAATCGGATTTTATGTAAAATATATAATATTTATATTTATGGAAAAACTATGTTTGAATATCCGCGCAGTTACGGCTTGCCTAGACAGATGTAAAAAAAAATAAATACTTTTCTTTTGTTGACATTTTTCGAAGTCGACAAGCAAATAATTTTGCAAGCAAAATCAAATGAGTTCCCAAAACACTTAAATTACGATTTATTTAATGTGCATTGTATAAATAACTAAACTAAAATAATTAATAATTTTTTTGGTTTCTGTACCTCAAAAGGAAAAAAACGTAACCCTTATAGTAAGTACTACTCACTTTGTTGTCTATCTGTCCGTCTGTCAAGACCATTTTATTTGAAATCGCGTTGAGGTATCAAGCTAAAATTAATATCAGATATTCAGTTTACAGTTCGTTGGAGTACAGAAATTTAGCTTCTAATACAAGTCAAAAGTTGTGAGCGTTTATGTATCGTTTGGCTTCATTTTGTATAAAATTCAAGTTTATTTCAAACAATATCAGTAAATATACCCGCAAATTTAAGTTTGTTTACTTTATTCATAATCATATCAAAATCATAATCCTAAAATTGACACAGAATCCTTGGTGGGCGAGTCCGACTTATGAGAATATATTTTTTTAATAAAAAGTTTTGTAATAAAAAAAATGCAACTTAGTGTTACGACACTCCGTTCCCCACTTTCCGCTGAATTCTAGAGGCATTGTGTGGTTGATTGGCGGCCTCGTTACGAAAGCGAAGAAATGAAATTTTTTTTTTTTTCATTTCCTCGAGTGGGAATCAAACCTATAACCTATAGAGTTTACAGTAGCACATCTTTTTGGCCCCGCACCACGATTGGCTTCCGATCTTTGTAAATTATAGATACAAATAATTGATACCAATCACTCTTTTTATATTATAATGTACAAAAACTTTTATTTATATTTTTGTAATCTATAAGAAACAAAAGGTTGTGTTTATTATATTAAAATAACGAGAAATCTTAATGGATTAATATTCATTTAGATAAAAAGAATTCTAATCATCTAAATAAAAAAAAAAAAAAAAAATAGCTTCACGCTGTATCCCGCACACAGCAGGGTAGGCAGAGGGAACCTAGTGTCAAGACACTCCGTTCCCCACTTTCTGCCGAATTCTGGAGGCATTGCATGTTGAGTGGCAGAACTCAACGCCGCGCTTAACCTCGACACCAGAGCGAAGAAATGGAAATATAAATTTAAGTAAATATTTCATCTCCTCGAGTGGGGATCGAACCCACAACCAGTCGGTTTTGCAGTCACACCTCGTGCCGCTGCGCCACGACGGCCTCAATCATCATCTAAATATATTAATATTAATATATAATATATAAAAAAAATATATAATTATTAATATGTAAGTTATATAATATACCTCTTTTTTGAAGGTTGCCACATTTCTATTCAAAAACAAATTCTATTTCACTAAATGTATAGATACCCACATACATCGTATTGAGAAAAACCGTCTCCATATAAAGCATCGTCGCGGTCGCTTGAAGCGTAACCTCTACCCTCGAGTAATTAGCTATCCTCCACAGAAGTAATATTAAAGACCACGCCCCTTGCGGGAAACATTAAGTTTTACAGGCTGAATAGAGGCGAAGATTGGAAAAAATTCAAAGCATTTTTTGTCGAAATTCGTAAAAAAAATGTTTTGTATTGTGAGTAGCGTACAATAGTAGATGGAGGAAATGAGTCTCGGTCTCGGCGGTGCTCAATTTAACTCGCGCTCCCTCGACTTCTAGGGGTAGGTACCTACTACCTACAGATATTATTTGTTGAATATTGAATTTCGTTGTAATAACATTTGCGTTTGTCTGTCTGTCTTTGTACAAAGTGGATTCAGTTTCAGTCTCTCGGCATCTTCTTGGTCTTCATAACAGTATAACACATACTATAGTTAAGGTAGACAAGGTAGAAATATATGTATATTATTATTTAAATACACTTGAATTGTTATATTAATAAAATTCATATAAATTTCAATTAAATTAAAACAATAATTTATGTGAACCGGCAATTAATATAGTATAAATAAATTATAATTAAAATTTTTCAATATCATGTTTATAACTTTTAATAGGATAACTGCAATGTTATAGTAGACGTGTTGTTTTAAATTGGAGGCCGTTGTGGCGCAGGGCACTAGCGTGCGAGTGTACACGTGCCGGTTGTAGGTTTAATTCCCGCGTTTTGGTAATAAGGCAAAGTACGGCATTGAGTTCCGCCACTCAATACTTAATTCCTCGAGAATTCGGCGGAAAGTGGGAGACACGATTGTTGCGGCGTACAACGTAAAGCTAAAGAAATATTTTTAAGTAACTTAACCCCTTGATTGCGTTATCAGCGTTACTTTATGTTATAATTTAGCTATTTTTTTTATTGAGCAAAGCTTAAGATTCTAATTTATACCTAATTAATAATTATTATTATTTCAGTTTAGAAACAAAAACTGTTGCGCGAGAGAGAGACTACCGGCAGGTCAAAGGCTATTGAGGCCGAATAAAAAAAACTAAGAAATCACGTTCGCATTCGCGAATGCCGGTAGCAGATTTTCGCATTCATGTTTAAAAAATGCTATTCGTTACAACACTAAGTTCAATTTCAAAACGTCGATAATTCAAAAAACAAAATTAATTTGATGAGGCCAGTCGTAGCGCAAGCGTGCGACTGTAAATGCGACAAGTTGTGGATTCGATTCCCACTCGGGGAAATGAAATATTTTTTTCAGTATTTTCTTTTCCTCGCTCTGGCAAAGAAGGAAAGCACGGCTTAGAGTTTCGTTACTCAAGACGCAATGTTATTTTTTTTTAATGCTATTTCACACTTAGAAAAAATAAATACTTTTTTAGAAACGTAAAAAAAAACGGATTAAAAACCATCTTATCTAAGAGGCGCGGGTCTAAAATCTCAGCAGATCGCAGCTTACATCGCTCATAATATAAAATGTTTCTGCATATGTTATATGCAGAAATATTGCGGCGTTGAGTTCCGCCACACAACACACAATGTCTCGAATATTCGGCTGAAAGAGACGACGGCGAGAACGGAGTGTCTTAACTCTACGTTCATCCTGCCTTCTATACGCTGATAGAGCGTGAAGCTGGAAAAAAATAATACTTTCAATACTTATGAAGTACTCGTGGATTATTATCCCGTCATAAAACTGTTTCAGATTGAAAAATCGCCAAATTGCACTCTTGCTAAGATAAAAGTAGATGTTTTACGTGAAATAGTATTAAACTAAGTTAAGTTCTACAAAAGTAAATTTTAAAAGTCACTTACCTGGTCGGCTTCTGAATACAACTTCAATAATTAATTAAATTTTCAATCTTCATCTAAATATTGTAAAATTAAATTTTGAGGCCAGTCGTGCGCAGCGGCACGAGGTGTGACTGTAAAACCGACTGGTTGTGGGTTTGATCGATGAAATATTTACTTAAATTTACATTTCCATTTCTTCGCTCTGGTGTCGAGGTTAAGCGCGGCGTTGAGTTCTGCCACTCAACACGCAATGCCTCCAGAATTCGGCAGAAAGTCGGGAACGGAGTGTCTTAACACTATGTTCCCTCTGCCTACCCTGCTGTGTGCGGGATACAGCGTGAAGCAGCGTTCTATAAATCTTTATTATTATTTTAAAATATATGTATAATATCACATTTTTTATTATTAATAAATTTTATGTGTTATATGTGCATTAATAAAAATATATGAAAAAATATAATCTAAGAACCAAGAATGTAAATGATAGTTTTCATATAATAATGTAGACACAAGACATGCGCCTCGATGTTATAGCACACGTTGTACGTTGCAAAATATAATGTTTCTCTCAACCCTTCAAAGCTTCCATATTACTAGCTATTAGCATAAAATCCATAATGGCCTAGCCTAAGCTTTTAATTAATTACTGACCGCCTGACGTTGTATGAAGAAAATTCTCATTATCTTTTGAGATAAGCAATTTGTATAATTTGAGGCTGTATTGGAGCAGGGGTACAAGTGTGCGACTATAAACAAGACGGATGTGGGTTCGATTCCTACTCAGTAACATCAAAAATTTAATATTTTCATTTCGTCGGTCTAGTAACAAGGTGAAAAGCGGCGTTGAGAACACCTTAAGAATTCCGGTGGAAAGTGAGAAACAAAATGACTAAATGGAGTAAAGAATGTCTTAAAACTTGGTTCCTATGTTCAGTCTTGCTACCATGCTATGTGCATGCTATGTGGATACATACAGTGTGAAGCTAAAAAAAATGATAATGCCTATAGGTTTTCTTTTGTATTATTATTTATTTGTCCGTACGAACACTAAGTAAAATTGAGAGCCATTAACACAACGTTATTAGAGATATTTTTTAATCTGTGGCCGAGGATAATTGGATTTTTTTTCTGTCACTCTAAATCTAAAATTTCTAATAATAATACACACAAATATATACTCACAATTACATATATTAGTCTAAAACTCTTTTACTAAAAATCTTTCAAATATATCATTATATTTATCGTTAAAAACAAACACTATAAAGCACATGAATTATGCAATCTCATTCTACACTGAAACTACAATTTTATATAGCCACAGACAGCTCTATCCTCATAATACAGTTTTATAAAATTAATTTCAGTATAAAATGCATTAGATTTCTCATATAGCGGCATTGTACGCTGTTGAATAACCAAACAAACGTTCCACTACACCAACAGCGGCCGTACTCGTACGTCGAAAAGCTCATAAATGTTAACGTAAAATAAATAAAAAGGCATCCCGCACACACATACATACATACACACATGCATACATACACACGTACATACATACATACACACATACATACATACACACACACAAAACGAGCAATCTCCGGGAAACTAATTTATGCGGCGTGGAACGAAAGTGATGTTGGGAAAATTCTTTTATGTTTTGGCAACATTTAATATGGAAAAATTACTTTTTGTATTATCATGTACGAGTATGTGGGTAGTGCGGATGTTGCAACGGTTTTTGAGTACGCTTCGCAGATTATCTCGTGCGTGACAGTCGCGCCAACTTTAGCTTTAGCTTGTAAGGCAGTGATTTTAGCGGTTTTGTTTTTTTTATACGAAAGATTGATATTAAAGCCAGTCGTGGCGCAAAGACTTAATTCGAACCCACAGGTTATGGATTAAAATTCTTTCTTTCGTTCTGGTGTGCCTTTACCTCAGCAAAACGCGTCGTGGAATTCCGCCACTATGCGAATGCCTCCAGAATTCAGACGAAAATGGAGATCAGAGGGTATTTACACTAGACTCCCTCTGCCTACTGTGCTTTATGCAGGATACAACGTAAAGCTGAAAAAAATGATTGATTTAAAAATAATTACTACTTAACATTTTAATTTAAATCTAATCCAGCATTTTTTAATTAATATGTATAATAATTTACATTATAAATATGTTGATATGATATAGTTGTTACTTGTCCATTTTCATATTATCTTCTTTTAATTAAAATTAGGACAACATAAAGATTTTAAATAAAAATTAAACTTAAAGAAAAGCACACAGTTTCGTCACAAAGGGATGAAAAGAAGACTCCAACATGATATATTACCCATTATAATATAACAAATATAATAAAATAATACAATATAAATATTTTTTACGTATTTTTGTACTATAATAATTGCCGTTAGCCTTTATATCACACCCTTAATATGGCCCCGGTTTCTCGAGGACTTACTTTCTTTTATCCATCTTTTATCGCTGCTCGCATATGTTTGATTCTGCGGAACCCCTCATATTCCTTTGATTATTGTATTAGGAAACGAAAGCAGGATAAAATGTGCGTTGAGCACTTTTTTCGTACTTTTTCGTACTTGACGTATAATCAGGTTTATTGGATTCACATGTACACGCGTGATACAATATTATATTGTAACCGCATGGAAGTTAGCTGTAGATGGCTGCGCACATTTGATTTTAGGATTTTTTCTTACTTTTTATTATTTTGTTTTTATATTTTTTTTGTTTAGATGGCCTGACTTCACGGCGGCCACGAGGCCACGACACAGTGGCATCGGCATTAATAATTATTACGTTTGGGTGATAATAATCATTTGGGTTTTTTAGAACTAGCTGAGTTATTTTATTGTATTATCGGCCACATTTTGCATTTGAATTTAGTAAAGTGAGACTTTTATATATATATTATATGTTGACTGTAAAATAAAACATTCATATGACCATCAAATTAAAAATCAGCTTCACGCTGTATCCCGCACACAGCAGGGTAGGCAGAGGGAACCTAGTGTTAAGACACTCCGTTCCCCACTTTCTGCCGAATTCTGGTGGCTGAGTGGCAGAACTCAACGCTGCGCTTAACCTCGACACCAGAGCGAAGAAATGGAAATATAAATTTAAGTAAATATTTCATCTCCTCGAGTGGGGATCGAATCCACAACCAGTCGGTTTTACAGTCAACTCAACCATCATCATCATCAAAATCAATAACAAAAAATAAATAAATTCAGTGTTGTATAAAAATGATGCACGATGGATAAGATAAGACGCAATTTTGCCGCAAGCTAAGAACAAATAAACGTCAATCCTTAAAAACAAATCAATGTTCGAAACCGGGACACGCATGTTTTTATGATAGGGGCTTACGCTACAAAGGAAAGCAATTTAACAAAATAAAATTAGTCAAGTTACGGTAACAAAAATTTGATATGGTTCCGTACTCTTAATAAAAATTAATTTGAGTTAAGGTAAAAGCTGTGGTTTATATTTTGCTTAATTTGTGTGAACGGAATGAAATAAGATGGGGTTTATTTTTATCGAATTTTGAATACTTATATTACTAGTCAAGTAATGTATATAGAACGCGATGTACCTACTTGTCTTCATCCTTACAATTCAAAAACAATGACTTAAAAAATAATATAAAGGGTTGTGTTATGAAGATTCGTAAAATTATTTAGCTCCCTGCAAGTTATTATAGACTTCATCTTATTTTAGGGCTAACTTGATTAGGCTAATTAAGAAATTTCAGAATTTGATCTAAACATTATTTGGACCATTCTCTAATAAGGAAAGTTTCATCTCAGTTACTTTACATATAGTCTGGGAGGCGTATCTCCTCCTTCCGTATTCGAAGCTTGGTTAAGTTGACAAGTAAAGACTTCACTGTTCTAAATTATTCTGTTTCGAGAATCAAACAAATCAAGAAAATTTTAAATATTTTTAGTATAAAATAATTTTATGGAACTCTAAAATTTTACGTACGATAGAGACAAATGATACGGGACATACTTAAATCACGGCTATGGATGCGAAATTGGAAATTACGTTCGGGGAGAAAAATTATTTGCAACATAAATGAGATACAATCACGAGAATTGGGTTTATTTATAGGTTTTATTTTAAAATATGCTTCAAAATTACTAATTTTAATCTATAATATCACGTCGCTATTGAAGTTAAATTGGTGCTACACTATAAAGCAATGGTTGTGGGTTCGATACCCACTCGTCAGTAGGTATGTATGTTAAATTATCTTCGTTAACACTATCTGATCAGACAAAATCTGTATTAGCTGGAGACCACTTACCATTTAGATTTACATAGTATATGTGTAGGTGTAGAAAATAAAAACAAATATTATATATTTTTTTAATAATATTATTAAAAATAATAACGCCCTCGCAGCGTCCTTCTGGATCCCGACGATCCAATTACTATCGCAAACGTTCAGTACTTAGGCCGCATTCATTCCTTAGTCTCACAACACACACTCCGCCGCCACAAGAGGCGACGAGGCAAGTTCTACCTCACGGCGCCGCGGCGCGACCAGCCGCGGGGCCCAACCAGATTAGCATACTCAGAACAATTACCTGCGATCGCCAACCCTTCACGAGCGTCCATCAAAGCTCGTACTTTTACTTCAGGGTCGAAATACTACCGCCCCTCCCCGCCCAGTGACTCTGTCAATACCAGTCCAGGTCAACATAATAAAGTCCATTCGAAAAAAAAGAAGTCATATAAAAATTAAGTAGAGGCTATGACGCCCGATAAACAAGAGGTAAAGGGAAAAAGTTTATCAAAAGCATTTTTTTTTGTAAAAATTCATTATTGTAAATCTATTATCAACCACATTTATAAAAAAAATATTTGAAACTGAATTAACTTTTATTTACACCTCTATCACTAAAACATTTTCTAAAAATATAATAATTCAGAATAAATAAAATTATCACAATCCTTTTACGTGATTAAAACAAAATATTTGTAAACTATGTACCTAATATACATTTACGATCCTATCAAGTAAAGTACTATAATTCAATAAATTGATAAACGACACAACGAACAAAATTGAAAAAATGCAAATACATTTCAAGAATCGAGAAATCACCCGCCTCCACTTTATCTCGCTAACGTCACATTAGAGGGCACTATCGAAATTGACTTCGATAAAATATTCCTATCGTAATTGTAAATAAATTCATATAATTCCTCATTTAATGGGCCTTTGTTTAGTATAACGATATTTTTTATTATTTGCATTTGTATATGTATATTTAACTTTTTCTTTTATTGGTATTCTATTTAATTTCTTTTTTTATACTGGAGCGAAGAATTTAAAATATTTTATATTCCACTAGGTGAATCGAACCCACAACCGTCGTGGTTACAGTTGCACGGTTATGTGAGAAATGTTAATTTACCAGATAAAGCAGCAGCAAAAAAAAAAAGAAAAGAACGTAAAAGTAAGTATAATTGAATTCGGCAAGAAACAAAAGTTAATAATATATCGGTTAAACAACATCACTAATATTCACTTTAAGCCAAAAATATATGCATAAATATTAACCTTATCCTCATTTTTTATTCTCCACACATTCTGTTGACATACCACTTCACGTTGTTTATACCTGGCACTCACTCATGATATGATAATAAGGTACTAAAGCTTCATCAGCTCAGCGAACTTCACACTCTAGACAGACACCGAAACTAAGTCCATAAACTTTATGCAGTGACGACATATTTCACAAACGGCAAGCCTTCTATTAGAGACGGCGATGATCACAAGATCCCCTTTCCTCTGAAATTTGAATTTGAGCCGAGCTGGTATTGTAAAAGTTTTCAGCTCAACGAAAATACACAGGAACGCTTTCACAAAAGTAATAGTACTATGAGTTTTTTTGTCCAGTTCAGTCGCGTGTGGATTAAATCCGCGTGTATTGGAGAGGTATTTGTCAATCAGAAACCTTTCAGCGACTTTAGAGGATATTAGAGGAGGAAGGTAAGGGAAGGATGGACCTTTGCGAAATATATTATTAAATGAAATAGGAAACAGCTTTTTTATGGCTTTATTAAAATAAATGAAAAAAAAACAATTTATAATTGTGTTTAGTGTCAGTATTCAATGAAAATATTCAGATATTGATTTGAGGTCAGTCGTATTCGTATCCAACATTCTGGGCACAAGCGGAAATATACGCGACAGGTTGTGGATTCAACTCGTGGAAAAGAAATATTTCATATTTACATTTTCTTCGCTCTGGTATCGAGGCAAAGCGTGGCGTTGAGTTCCACCACTCAACACGCAATGTGTCCAGAATTCAAAGGAAACTGGATGAGGAGCGGAATTTCTTAGCACTAGGCTCTTAATTTAGACATAACTTTATAATAAAATTTCAAATATTCTCTGAACTTTCATAGTCATAGTCAGACGTAAATTTGACAAGTTACATCTTATTTACAGCTGTGTACCTGAATATACGAACATGCCTGAATTTTATGATTTCAGTAAAACGCTTTGTATTCTAGTCTTGTAGCGCTTGTAAAAGTAGATACTGCGAGACTGTCTGCCTGTCCAGGTGCAATCAGATCGGCGATAGCAGTTATCCCTAACTTTAGCTTTATTATTATATTGTAAAATACGTAGACTACTTAAGCAAAATAAAAAAAATATATATAAAAAATATTTTGAGCCCTTCGTGGCCTGGTGGCACTAGTTTGTGACAGCAAACGTAAATAGTAATGAGTTCGATCCCCATTCAGTCAATTGAAATTTTTAATATTTTCATATTTTGTTTATTATAACTAGAGCTCCACGGGAAATTCTCTATAGGTTTTGATTACGCGGCGACTAAAGGCGATAAATTTAAATTTAGAACTATAAATATAAGGTTGTAATTTTTTTTATAATTTTGACTCGATTGATCGACTGACTAGGATTCTTTCCTTATATATTATACTAGAGGGCGCGCGCGGCTTCGCCCGCTTATTAGGAGTGAATTCTAAAAAAACCACGAAACACGTGTTCAATAAAATATTTTTAACAGTCTGAATTTAAATTTTTATAAAAATCGGTGGCAATTTAAAGATTTTTCCATATAAACTTTCAACCCCTTATTTGAACCCTTAGGAGGTGAATTCTTAAAAACCATGAAATACGTATTCAATGAAATATTTTTAAGAGTCTGAATTTCAAATTTTATAAAAATCGGTACAGATTAAATTTTTTTTCCATACAAACTTTCAACCCCTATTTCATCCCTTTAGGGTTAATATTTTTCAAAATCCCTTCTTAGTGGATATCCAGAATATGAAAATAAACATCTGCCCAAATTTCACGTTTCTACCATCAGCGGTTACGGCTCTGCGTGCGTCTTACCTCAGTCAGTCAGCACAAGTCCTTTTATATATATAGATAAGAAAAAAAATCTCAGTTTTTGCTTTTACATTTAGAGGGTAGATGCAACACAATATATAATATATTTTAAAAAAGTTAATACATTCTGATAAGGAATTTTCCTTGAACAGATGAATAAACGATGGCATAATTTATTTTCATACAATCTAAATTAGTTAAAATAATAAACAAAAAATCGTTTATAGAATAGAATAGTCTTATTTCTCAATGATAAAGAAACTTCAGCATGACAAATTCAAAGTTTCTTCTCATATTTCTTTTTTTAAACTGTTCTAACTTTAGGATTTATTGTACGTAAGTATTTCGAGCAGTCTTATGTCACATACTCGATATTTTACTTTTGTATCGCTGTCTAAGAAACAAACAAATGATTTCATATTTGTTTGTTGTTTATCTAGACTTTTATTAATACAGATTTTGCTCGGATGCTGCTTTTTATCTTATATGTGATATTTATATAATAAATAGGTTGTAAGTTTAAATAGCAGAGTGAACGTTTTTTTTTAATTTCCTACAAAAAATTACAAGGCTAAGTTGGGCCAGCCGTTTTTATTATATATTGTTTATTTATTTATAAATTTAATGGCATTTAATGGCATCAGTGCTTAGCTATTTGTACCTGATAGGCAAGGGATAATAAAAACTATGTAATATATGTCTCTATATACAGATAATAGAGATTGTAAAGAAAAATCTTATTTGTCTTTACAATCTAGCAGTATTTATCGAACAATATAATTTTGTTTAAATAGCATTTCTTGTACTCCGTACAATTAGCTTTTTATTATATATTTTAATTTTATATTTAAAAATCTGCCTTGAGGGATCAAAATTGTAGTAGAAAATATAGATTAGGGTCATTTAGGTACACCTAAACAAAGCATCACTATCGTTTTTCGTTAGAAACATCTTTATTTTTAATAATAACTTTTTTTTACATATTTTTAACTGCAGGTATATAATAAAAAATGTCAATCTACCTTTATTTTTGTCTCACATCAATTTTCAATAAAAAATTTAATTGAGCTCTTCAGTACGATGTGGTATAGTTTTGTTTTTAGATTTTTTTACTATTTTATTAAAAAGACAGAAAAAAATTATATCATATTTAAAGTCCTATCTATAGACGTATTTACTTGTATAGGATCAATGAAAAAAAAAAGTGAATTGCTAACGGAACAGAATACTACTACTATAGAATAAGCAAAGTCATCACAGGTTTTGCTTTATAAATTATTTTATAATTTACAAAATGAACATGACTTTAAAATAAAAAAAAATTAACTTCCAACGAACTAAAAAAAAAGCTAATTAAAGTGCTTCAAATCCGAAATTCGACATTCGAACAATGCCCGAATAGTTAAACAAAAGTCCTCAAAATCTGCATAAAATTCAAAAACTCTTTATCATCATTCCACTTCAATCGTAATTCCGAAACAAAGAGGAGCGATTGGAAAGATCAATGGTAGCCGACGGCTCAGCGGGTATTTACGGCTTACTGCGCTGTAAATCCACCGATACCGCGTGCGCCCGGGGCGGAGCTCGTGTGCTCGTATGCTCGTATGCTGGATACATTATACCTACAATATACGTGTTTTGATGGTGCTTATGCATACTTGGCATAATTTAATATATGCAACATATGCATAATTGGATTACGAAGAAACATTGAGAAACGCCTGGAAAACTATAGTGGGAAATCTAAAATGCAACATCAACCAACAGTTTTTTTTTGGACTTGAGGTAAATGCTGTTGGCCCCATTGGCTTGTACACTACGTGGCTGCTTGAGATGATGTCAACGGCGGCAAGGGCGTCCCCTGCGGGACTTGTACCTCGGCTTGGCGTAGAACAGTATTTCGTTTCTCCTTATGTTCCATTTTCTGTTTATGTTAATATGCAACAACATTCTATATGAACATTGTATATCGTCGGAAATCTCCTAAAAATGCTATATTTATAAAAATACCAATTAAATTATTGTCACTTTTAATAATCTGATCTGGGTAAAATTGGGAAAAAAAATATTATTATAGATAATACGTATTATTATAAGAACATAGTAATTAGGTAAGTAACATTATATTCCCAGTAATGAAACATAAAAATTTAATACAGAAAATCCCAATATGTATTTATCTTTTTACTTTATATAAAAAACGAATATCACTCGTTTTATATAAAAACAATAAGAAAGCAAGATATGAATGTTTTATTTTTAAATTTTCACAGACATTATCGAACTTGCCACCACATTTTCGCTAACCACCACTCATTACTACAACTACTAATCTATCTACTGAACACCTATACATAACAACTTCAATATTTCGCTTTTTACAAAAACCCATTCAATATCCAAACAAAAGTGAGCAAGCATCCACATTTGTTACTTGTGACATCTCAAAGGAATTAATTATTTTCTTACACAGTACTACCAGCCACACACAATCGGGGCCCTCGTTAATAACAGTTTTACTGTCGGGCTATAAACGACATGGCGCTTATTATTTTCCCGTCGTAAAACAACAAAATAATATTGTAACAATCATCTAAGCCCCTCTAATCTCGATGCGACGTATTCTCACAATAACACATTTTATTACTCATTGTAATTCAGCTTTTTATACCACATGCGGTTGTTTTATTGTCAAATGAAAACGAAACGTCTGCAACTCTCCTCCTCTCCTCTTACTATATTTATCCCACAAAAACATAAATGTAAAATGAAGGCCAAGTTAATTGTTAAGTAATGCATCGGTATCCATTTAACAGAAAAAATAATGATCTGTATGGGTGCCATGTTCTATGTTCACTCGGTATAAAATTCCAGCTCTAAATTCCACTCGACATTTTTTTACGTACATACATGTTTTATTATATTTGCAACTTAGTACACTTCCAGCTTGTTAGCTATTAGGTTGATATGTATTTGGTTTGGTGCCTGGTGATAAAAAATTGTCAAGTCAAAAAGTTAAAAGTCAGTTTTAAGCTTGAATTTATATATTATTTATGAATAACAGTCTACCTTGGTACCAAACATAATGTTTGTAGGTCACCTAGAAGTGAGTTAGGTCTCTGGTGAGTGATAAAAGCCGTTTTTTAAATGTTAATATATCAATAACCGTTTATGTTAAATTGTTTCAAGTTTTTGTATTATCACAAACTAAAAGATTCATCGTGCATATAGACTAATTGATTTACGAGTTACAAAGGGACCAAAAGTAGCTTAAATTGGTTCATGTATAATATACAAAAAGTTTCCAACATTTTAACTTGGCTGGACACGCTAGCGCGTGTCTTGATATACACGCATTATATATATTAGAAACTAATCTCTTGAATATTTTTATAACACAAAGCATATCTAAATATTTTACCTAGTAAATTTGAATCTACGATTATAGCTTTAAAACACGTCCCAATTGCACTGAAATAGCAATTTATTAATTATATAGTATAGTTTACTATAACTTATGGAAGGTAAATGTTATTTACAACGTTATTTAGTATTTCAACGGTAGTGAAACCGTGGTATCCTATTGAAATATTCATGATCATCTTGTGTCTCATAGCCATAACAGGATGTTTTCTTTGAAACTCTACCGTAAAAAGATCTCTTAGTTATAATATAAATAGACTATTTTATAAATTTTGTTTACAAATTATAACATTTATTTTTTCATGATTCTTGTCTAAAACATCATACACCTGGTGCCCATTTCTTTAGAATAAACTATTGGTTTCTTAATCGACAATAAATTTTGCTTAAAAAATATATTTTTTTTACATTTCATTTCCTCGAGCGGGGTTCGAATAACATCTACAACCAGTAGCGTTTACAGTCACACTTTGTTCCACTGCGCCACGAGTGCCCTCATAATAACATATTGTTGTAAAAAACGTATTTTATATCACGAAATACATTCGCATAACACTATATTTACTCACTATCAGATTATACAGCCAGTAGGTAATTTGTTTTGTCATTTTTGCTAAAATAAATGGAACAATAAAGACTACTTTAAATGTTATCAATACTAGAAACATTTTAAAAATAACTTTACTACGTTGTCATAAAGTTGAAATCACAATGATATTTATCCAATTTAGGACAACATTATCTTTTCGAATAAATGAGAAAAAACGGGGGCCCAGCGGACGAACTTTTTAATTTGTAATTACAGGACAACGTCCAAGCTTTAAGCATCATTAACTTTCCTTCTAAATGTCTACATAGTATGGGTTCCGTACATACTTTTACAACATAAAAAAATTTATTGTCCGTATCCAAATTACTTTAGATGGTCAGGGATAGATAGAATGAGTTTTAAATAATTAGAGATCCCTTGAAATCCTTTTTGGATAAAATCAAAGTAACAGTGTTTGCTATGAAGAAAAAATACCTGTCTGATCAACACAGATGTAGCAACCAAATACGCAATTCATATAATATAATTTTTAAACGGGCTACCACAAATTTTTACATAGATTCTAAACGGAATCACCCTCCATCCTCTTTTGTCGAGTCAAATAAAATCTCCATCTCCAAAAAAACATTTCGTAAGAAGCAAAGTAATTACATTGACACAATGTCGTCAGTTAAAGAATATCTAAATAAAAGCGTGTATTCGTATGTATAACATTCGTTTCATCTGCCATATTTAATTTCAAATCTCAGCCTCGGATTTCAAAGTGCGTCGTTAGCAGATCTCCACTTGACAATTTTATTGCGAAGTGACGTATTATTGGGAGTTTTCGAGAGCTCTTCGCACCTCCCTTACGCTAGTTATCACATTTTTCTGATGCGTGGCTTTTTTGCCCACTCTTTAGTCGTCTTTTTGTGTATTTACTACTTTGTACCTTTCGTCCTCTGGTATATTTTGAGAGGTTTGTCACCTTACCAAGATGAAAGTGAATCATTTAGACAATCTACGTATATAAGAAAATATTATACAAAGATTCTATGTAAATATAAAGAAAAACATTTTTTTTTACTTACCATACCTTTATACATATATAGGGTAGGCAGAGGGAAACTAGCGTAAACTTCTTTTACTACTACTACTACACTTTCTGCAGAATTCTGGAAGTATTGTGTTGAGTGGCGATACTCAACGCTGCGTTTTCCTTCGTTACGAGAGCTAAGGAAATAACAATATTAAATAATGCATTTCCTCGAGTGGGATTCGAATCGACAACCTATCGCGAATACAGTTGCACGCTTGTGCCAATGCACTAGGACTGTCTTTAATTTTTTTCTGTATAACCTTTTAAAAATTTAAAATAAAAATAAAAATCTAAAAAGTCTATAAAAATAAAAATTATATTAATGAATGTACATACATATTAATATATAATACGCGCATAAAATAAAAGTCCTTGCTAGTTTTAGTCCTTGGATAGCATTAGATACCTTTCCCAATTTGTAGAACCAAAACCTTTTCCGAGTGTCCACTTTGATTTTCCCTTTCAACTTTTTCAAGCGCTGTCCACGACATGGTTTTTCAATTTGAAAGATAGTGGACTACACACTAATTCTACTTCTTGTATTAGGATCAAACGGAATAGAAAATAATTTCAGACCAACCTTTGGTAGATTCGTAGTACTTAATATTTATAATTTGTTTTTTTTACAACTTTTTTGACAATGCAACAAGGTGTTAATACACTCCGTTCTCCTTCGTTCTTCCATTTTCGAGATTATGTATTTAGTATCGAAACTCAACGCCACACTTTATTTTGTCACCAGAGCGAGGAAGTAAAAATAATTCATTCCCCTGAGTGGGAATCGCTCTCACTACCGCTGCACAGTCGAACGGCGGGGTACCGCTGTACCACTACGGTCTTTAACATTTTGTTGTTTAATTCTAGTAAATATTTCCAGTAGGATCTAGTGTGATGAAGTGTATCGGTACTCGACATATTAGTACGTAAACTCAAAGGGGAACATGTTATATCACTAAATATGTGACTAAGTTTTACATTATCTATTCGAATTACTTTCAAGAAAAAAGAAAGCGTCCATAAAATAAAATATTTTTTTTATTAATATTTGTGCAATGTTTTCTAGACCTTTGGATAGAAAAGAGAATAATTGAAATAGGAAAGTAGGTATAGATAAAATGAAAATAGAAATATTAAAAAGCAAGCATATGTGAACGTACGGAAATGTGCACTACTCGTATATACGAAGAAAAGACACCAGTAGCAGCGACACCTCGTTCAACAAACCCGACGATTGTGTATTTGATTCCCGATCGGGGGACTATGAGTAAAATTAGGCACAAGGTGACGAAAATCACAAAAAAAGATATTAAAAGTATAATATCTGCTTCAGTTCCTAAACATATATTAAATACTAACAATTAAAGAGATATAGTCGTAGGTATAGAATAAACTGAATTCATTTAAAATTTCCGCAAGGTGTCTACTTTCGAAAAGTTAGAAAACATATGTGAAAACTCTAAGAGTCTGAGGTTACAATAAGTTTTATGCAAATTGACTAACTCCGACGTTTGCAAATTACAATATTATTCAAATATACGTTTATATTTCACTGTGATATATGAATTGCTTTAAAATATTAATTAGTCACGTATACAGTTGACTTTGATGAAATATTTATCTACTATTCTGTATATCTACTAAATATTCATCAAAGCGTCTGTCAAGCGAATAAAAAATAAAAGACAAAATAAAAAATAAAAGACAAAATAAAAAATAAATAAAATTATATAATATACATTTATTTTATCAGCTTCACGCTGTATCCCACGTATAACAGGGTAGGCAGAGAGGCGTGTTAAGACAGTCTGCTCCCCACTTTCCTCCGAATTCTGGAGGCCAGTGTGTTGAGTTGCAGAACTCTTAACGCCGCGCTTTACCAAGACACCAGAGCTTTATTTTCTCCAGTGGAAATCGAACCCACTCATGCTTGTGTCCTTGCACCAAGACTGGCCTCATACATGTTAAATATCATATTTGAGGCTGTTGTGCCTCGAGAATTCGGTGAAAAGTGGGGAATCTTAACACTAGTTACCCAATAAGTAGCAGGATAGGTGGAGGGGACCTCTGCCTACCCTGCTCCTTGTGGGATACAATGCAAAACTAAAAAAATAAAAATAAATTTATTTTATGTTTACGCATCTGTGGAGATTTGTGGTTTACGCTGGAAGTAACCTAACGAGTAATTAATTGTTAAGTCGTTTATCAAATTTGATAAACAAATTTAAAGTCGACAAAAAACAATTATACATAATAGGCAATTAATACACTCTATCTACAATTAATTTTTTTTATATAAGAAATTTAAGTACCTGTTCTTATTATCAATTCAAAATTTCAAACAAATAAAGTTAAAGTCAATAAAGTGCTAAGGCACCTCAACGTCGTTATTGATCAGAAAAAAATACTACATATGTATATTAGGTATATTATTACTTTATAGTTTGAAATTTCCAAAGTAGGTTAACTTTATAAATTCCTTATATTATATTTATTTAATATACATATACATAGTTCATTATTTTTTGTAAATACTATTTAAATAAGGACCACGTAAATATAAAAAATATTCAATATTTTATCATTCTCGGACCTTTTCTAGAATGCAGGCAGGTACCAAGTGGCATGAGAGCGTTTGTTCCATACCGTCTGTTATAGAGAGTTCTACCGCATAGTCGCCACAGAGCTCATGCCGCAGCACATCCTTAGCAAAATCCAGCGTCAACACCATATCTTGTATGGGATAAATATTCTAGAATATATACAAATACATGAATGAGAAATCATCAGGTACTATGGATATTTTATTTTTAAAAAATAAAGTAAATAAATGATATTTTTACTTACTGCTGCTATCGGACAAGATGTTTTATTAAAACTTTCCACCAAGGGCCACCACGGTGTATCATTTTTAGATATACTTTCACAAAGGTTGCCCCCGACTGAATACATAAATTCTTTTCCAAGATCAGTTTCTTTCCATACTTTTAAATTTATCTATGAAAAACAAATTTATTGTTAGTAGTTTAATTTAAAATTGTACGAGTTTTACATATTAATGATTATATGCATAATATGCATATAATCATTAATATGTAAAACTATTAATATTAAGTAAAACTATTAAAATAAAATAGAATTATAATTATATTATAATTCTATTTTAGTAGCGCTATTGCGTATTTTGGTATTTTTTCATTGATAGTCCTTGTTTCAGTAGTTCCGTGTGTTAGATGTGTTGTATAACGCATGACACGTATACACGTCCAAGTAACCACTGAAATTAAATCCAGTTTTGTGAAAAAATCAGGTCGCGATGGAATAAAGTAAATTGATACATTTATCGACGGCATCGGAGAAACTCTGCCTGAAGAGGTTTCAGTAGAAATGGCGACAAATTTCAATTTCTGCCTGGTAAGGCCAGTTGACGTTGAAAGGTCATTTTCAGTTTTTAAATTAATATTAAGTGACAAACGTCATAATTTTACTGCACAAAACCTGGAATATATTGTTGCTTATTGTCACAAAAATTGTAATAAATAAATATAATTCTTATAATTTATTGTTTAATATATGTTAATATGTAATTCTAATATATTTAAATATACTGTAAAAATGAACCAAATTCTAATATAAGTGCTCATTTCTTTGTTCATATTTTGTGCATATTTCGCCCTTTTTTAGTGCATATTTGCACGCATATTTGGGCATTTTGTTAGTGCATATAATCCGATGTCTATTAGTTACCATATAGTCATCCAAAATTTCCTTTAATATGTCCAGTTTTCCGGAAAGTCCGAGACCACTTTCTCGTTCTTCCGTTGCTTCAACAAATCCAATTGTCATGTCGTTGCATTTAAATACATCATTTTCAAAACCATCACAGTCTTTTATATCATCAGTGAACTCTCCAACATAATAAACCTATTAAGATACAATGTACATAATATATTCAAAGGATTATATATCAGTTTATTATTTTTTATATGTAAATGTACTTTGGGTAAAAAAAATGTTAGTTGTAGGTATAAATATCAGTTTATGTATTTAATTACACATATTTACTCCATCATACCAAGTATATATTATGATAAAAAAATAAAAAAATACTTACTTCTCCAGAATCTGTGAAAACTAAATTAAAATACAAAATGAAATATATTAACCTCGCAAATAATTTAATATTGACCATTGTTGACAAAGCAGTAAGCAAAGTGAATAGAATGAACGAGTACCATTTTATAGACCCCATTTGATTAGGATCCGTCGTATATAGGACAATAGTGTTAGTTATTGGAACATTGTCAACATAAAGTTTGCATGATTGCCCGTAGTTAAACTAGCGTAAATAACATGTTTTTTACAAGTTTCAAGTTAATGTTTAGTGAAGGTCATTGAAAGTAGATACCGTTGTGATAACCCACACGTCACAATATCATACCGCTATACAGAACTATTGCAAAATATTTGATTTCTAAACTATAAAACTACTTCTATATATATTTTTTTATCATTGGCTTAAAACAAAAGGTCCCTTTAAAGAGCTATATTTGTTAAATTTTAAGTTTATACATTTTGTTAAAAAATAAATAAATCAGCTTCACGCTGTATTCCGCACACAGCAAGGTAGGCAGAGGGAACCTAGTGTTAAGACACTCCGTTCCCTACTTTCTGCCGAATTCTGGAGGTTTTGCGTGTTGAGTGGTAGCTCAACTTAACGCCGCGCTTTGCCTCGACACTTTGCTTTTGGAAATTATTATTATAAATATTCTGGGTGTTTCTTACATGATCTAATCCACATATCAATATTTTCAAAAAATTGACAAAGAAAAGGAAAAAATCATTAAAAAAAACAAAAAAATAACAAAAGAAGTACTATTCAAAAGAAATGATTACATACTAACAAACGAATGAACACAATATCTTTTAAATGAGTGCAACCAATCCCATTTTCGCGTGCGCGATATTTTTCGCATGAAAAAAACAAATGGGGCGAGCGTCGAGAGTATATCATTTCCGATATAGTAGTTCTATGTAAATGCCGCCTACTTTTAAACTGCCGTAATTTTTAGATTCCGATTGGGATTCCCCTTTTCGTATTTGTTATCTCGGAAAATGAATTAATATATTCGCAGTTTTGATTTAGTGCTCGTTTTTCGTAACTTTGTTACGTTCAATATTTTGTGGAAAGTTGCTATTAGTTTTTTTTTTGTTTATTTTCTTTTTTCTCTATGTAGCATGTTTTTACCTTCTTCTAATACTAATTTCAATAGATATATAATATATAGATATATAAATATTAAGAGAATACAATATGTAACTATTTAAATTTCAATAAATGAAATCCCACCTTGCTTATTTATATATCACTTTGTACAACTAGTTGCCAACTTAAAATATTTTATTGAACAACGATACAAACACCTCAGAAGGTTTCTTAAGGACCTACACCTAACACCTTAAAATAATTTATACAAAATGATTATATTATAGGTAACAAACAGTATATACATAAACACAATCGAGTGCTCCTTTAACATTTCTAGTACAAATACTTAAATTAAATAAAATTTTATATTTCTATACCCTCATAACGACAAAGGGTAGTATTTAATTATGCGCATAGAATTGTCAGCGCCTCACTTAATTTGATTGCGAGTGACACCTATGCAAATGATACGTTACGACTAATTGAATATCTCTGTATGGGGTTCCCAGATGACTTCCCGAAACGCTATCCAAATTTATTTTATCTTTCGTTTAGCATAAACGATATTCTATTCATAGTATGTAGGTACATACTCTACTTGTAGAGCATAAATAATGTTTGTTAGAATGGACTAATTTTAATAAAAATTTGTCATTCGAAGTTACGAATTCTAAAATTTACTACAATAATGTATGTACTGAATATTTTTCAATAAAATTGTATAGAATATACACATGAACATATTATAATAAAAATAAATTCAAATCGTCAATTGAAATTGTATGTAATAATAAAAACTTTTTGGAACAGACAATATATCTATGATATAAAAAATATATGACATTTTTTTAAATAATGGAGTAGCTCTCTTTTGGTTTTACTTTTAAAGATTTTTTATATTAATGGCAAGCAATCGCAAGGCACGAAAACTTTTTTAAAAATGTAATAAGAGTATAGTATAAAAATAAATGTATCTCTTTTTTTTAATTACATTTTAATATACATATATTTTTTCTTTTTCATACAGGAAAACTTACGTATACTTTTGAGACAATAGACGTCCAAATAAAAAAAACTGAAAAAATCAAAATGTCTACGTTTCAAAAACTGATTACTTTTTAAATACTTTAGTATTAGGTTTTTCTCTTTCATTTTATTTTGAGTTATGGCAAATATTTTTAAAGGCAAAAAGGAAATGAATATATAATAAATAATATAAAAAAATTACAACTTTACATATTTTATTGCTGATATTTCTATCAAAAGTTACAAAAGGTTTTTTGTACTTGACATATTTTCTTAAAATACAAAAAAAATTGTGAACACTGGTACCAAATTATTCAGATTTCAAATTCATCATAGAATATGGCATTAAAATGAACAATCTAACTTAGAATATCAATAGTAACTAAACATTAGTCGAGGCCATTGTGTCCTGTATCCAATTCAAGTAACTAGCGACTGAGGTGTATACTCCTGGCCATCCATCCCTCCCGCATCCATTACCGAAAGAAACCACTGCAACTGTCTCCCATATTCCAGCTGGAGTTTTTCTCATAAGAGGTCCACCAGAGTCACCTCTGCATGCATCTTCAGCGAATACTCCTCCAGCACATAGCTGTTTGTTAGTTAGTTCAGCGCCAAGACCTTTATATTTTGAAAAGCAGTCAGACTTGCTGAATATTGGCATTCCCAACTTCAATTTTACAGGACTTCCTTTTCCTATAACAAATAAATTACATATCTATCATGCCGTTGTATTAGTCAATGACACTATTCCCTCAAAATAAAATATAGGTACATATTGTATAATATAACATTTGGACAATTGTAACAATTGCGATTGTATATGTATGTTGTTTTGAATATTATATAATTTTTTTCAGCGTAGACAAAAGGAGCCATTTCTTAAGAGACTCCGCCCCTCACTTTGCGCTGAATTCTGGAGGCATAGCGTGTTGAGGGCGTAGCATTTCGTGGAGTGGAAACCGAACCGACAACCGGTCGCGTTTACAGTCACACGCTAGTACCTTCACCACGACTGACATCAATTTATTTTTATAAATATACTAAAAAATATTTGCTGCCAAGAAGTAAGTGATCATGTTTGTTAGCCAAACATGATCATTTAAGAGAATTTGCAGGATACCCATTACACTTCAATAACCTAGATGCGCTTATATATAAATACTAATATTTTTTTAAAACAATAAATGATTTCTTTAAGAAATCAATTTCATAAGTTAATTATAGTTCATCATAACACGGAAAATACAATAAGCTGTTTCAAGATTTAGGTATTACGAAACAACAAAAGAGGGATTTACCCATTTACATACACATTAATGACTTGTACACGAATAAGGTTACATTTTAGTAATGTATATTATAACTTTTTCTATTTAACGTCTTTTATGTCCATATATTTGTGCCCACGTTTTTTTTTTAAATATAAATATACTTTTTTTTTCATAATTCGATTTAGTAACATGACGCTGGACGAAATCACTATTGTTATTGTGGGTTCAATTCTTAGTCGAGAAAATAAATATATATTATTATTATATTATTTATATTACACAGTCGTAGTGTATTTTCTAAGCACATTTCCAATACAATATATTTGCAAAATCAAATATATATATTTATATTATTAACGCAAATATAATAAATAAGCTTTAATATACTCTTTGACATAATACAAGCAATATCAATTTAATATAATGATAAGCCTTATCAAAACGGCTTTGTTACGTACAAGTTCATTATTATAATTAATTAAATAAAAATATGACACATTTCAGAGTAATATATATATTTAAAAAATCGATGTTCAAAAGACTTACCACTTAGAGTTTGTCCCCAGCCGGCCACAAACACGTCGGAACCAACGTCTAAACGAAGGCTGTTGTCCACTAAGCAAATAGGTTGTACAAAATCTGTAAAAGACAGAGTGTATATGTTATATTTCTGCCATTCAACACGCTATGCCTCCAGAATTCGGTAGAAAATGGGGAACGGAGTGTCTTAACACTAGTATTAATTACAGAATATAATTTATTTTGTTACATTTATTTCAGAATTTAAAACAATTTAATTATATATGCAAGTACTTACATGAATATTTCGCCCTTTTTGCGAGTCGGACCAGACCAATGTCATCCTTTCTGTTTATATTCCTATCAGAGTAGCCAGGATTGGGATACCCTCCCTGCACGGCTATTTCTTGTACTGGATCCGCACACTCACCACCGAGGCAGTCTATATCCGTTTGGATATTATATTCACCAAGTCGAACAGTTGCTCTACGAAAGAGGATAAATAGAAATGAAATTATGCAGGCCATAAAAAATATAAAAGAAATTAAATGATGATAACTTAAGCAGATAATATTTTTATCATCGGTTTCAAATATATTACACTATATAATTTCAAATTAATTAGTAAAACTTATTCTTGATAACTCATAGGATGATCGTGTAAATAAGTTGAAATCGTTTTCTTTTTTTGCACGATAATATATTTTAATAACATAAAAACAATATTTTAATATCTTAGTGTGCGTATAGAGTTTTAACATAGCTTACAGTTGTCCAACTTTTTTTTCAATTTCTCCAATAATACAATGGGCTGCAGTTAGGACGTAGCGGTGGTTGAGGAGCACTCCGCCGCATTGATATGTAAGAGTTTCACTATTGCCTACAAAAGAATTACATATTAAATTATTTACCGAACTACCACACGATGATTTATTTAAATTGAATAAACAAACTAAAATTAATAAATTATATTATTATTTTATGCTCTAATTTATATAAATCCGTTAAGGAAGGAAGAAGGAAATAAAATTTATGTATACATCATTATAAATGATTAACTCATAATAAACAAAATATCTACTTTAAAATCAAATTGACTTTATATAATCCATTGTGTTTGAAAGGAATAGTTTTCTGAAATGCATTTCTGTACGAAACTTTTTTAGATTCTCTAGGTAATTATTATTATTTTACTTAAAATTTTACATTAATCGTTTGTCTTTCTACCCATCAATACATACGTGGTTGGTATCCCAGTAATGCCATCCATGGAAATTCATCCAAGTCTGTGAATTGTCCTCCATACACTCTATCTCCGTTAGTATCAATACCACATTTGTCACGAGATTCAGGATAGGAGTCCTCTTCTGACCACGCATCAGCTTGTCCAGATGGCCGGACTGGGCGTGCCGTGGGTCGTTGCTAAAATAAAAAAATGTATTTATTTGATTAAACAATCAATATCAACAAAAGAATAAAACATGAAGGTGATTTTTTGGTAATCGAAGAATAGTAGTAAAGTAATGAAGTTAAAAGTTACAGTTATTTTCAAAAGTTTTTTTTTTCTCTTTTAATTAAAAAATATTTACTGTAAAGAATATTAAAACTTAATATTTTTATCATCAATTTATATATACTATATTTAACGTTGTACAACGTGAGTACGTTTTTAGTTAACTTTAAGTTTTTAAATATGATTTTCTTAGCTTAACTTTGGCTTAACACAAATCATCGTGTTTTAGAAACACAACAACAAGTACTTACAGTTGATGGTCTTACAGGTTGTTGAGGCATAGGTCCACAGCATACTCTTGGCACGTACCCTTCGAAACCACATTGAGATTGCCTTAAGAAATTGATCGCTTCGCTCGAGAGCGGTCTTTGATTAAACGCTGTGAGCAATGGTGCACAATCGTAAATACTAGAACACACACTGGTTTGTCCAAGCGGCGTTACACATTCTGGACCTAATAACATAAAAAAAAATATTATTTACATATACCTAAAGCTTACCTATATCAGTTTATTTATTGAATTCTATATTTACACTACTTTTTAGTCTCTTTTTTGAGGAAATTTTTAGCTGTCGTGGCGTAGAGAGACAATATCTGGCTATACGCTCAATTGAGTTCGATTCCTACTCTAGGTATTCCGCCTTCCTCTCTGGTGAGACAAAGAGTGGCGTTGTGGTGACACAGTATCCCAGATTCGGGTAAACGGGGTCTTAACAGAGAATCTACCTCTCTGATTACTCTGCTATATATACGCTGAATAAAATGTTAAACAAAAAAAATATAAGCATAGAACAACTGTGTGATATTGAAATATTTTATATCTCGCGTTTTGTCCTATCGTGACTTAAATAAGGAAAATCAAGACATTTAACCAAAACCTGTTTGTATAGTCATTATAACTTATACTATGACGCTTTCAAATATAATATTATAAGACAAACGAAAAATTCAAACAACGTCAATATTTACTACAGTTAGTCGTTTGACGGGTTTTTTTCTTGCATAAACTCGCTTGGTAAAAAAAAGAGACGCTGTGCACTACAACGTATATAAGATATGTTTGTAATCTATATTCGTTATACTTATAAAATAGTATTTTTTATAGTATAAATAATATTACATTACTGACATGTAGAAAATAACATTATTAATAATTTTATACGTAAAACAATATTATTATCTTATGAGATTATACACAATCTTTAACCTTTTCTATCCATTTATTGATAGTAATTATATAATACAACGCAGATGATCATCATATCCGGTGCAATATGTTCTTGCTAAATAACATTTTTTTTTTTCAGCTGTATCGCGAATATAGCTCTGCCCGAGCTACGTAAACCTTATATTAATACACACCATTCTCCTCTTTATGCCGAATTTTTGAAGCATTGAGTAGAGTAGCAAATCTCAACTGACTACCAGAACGAGAAAAGAAAAAAAAAGTTATAAATACTAATTTATTCCCCCGAATGAAAATCGAGCCCACAACCTTTACATTTACAATCACACGCCACTGCGCCACGACGTCCTAAAAACCTGACTAAAAGATCATAAGATAAAAATAACTGAGTTATTTTAATCAAAAAGCTTACCTCTTTGTCCCTGACTAGTGCTGATACATAACGCCAAAAAACCTATTATACAATTAAAATGCTTCATCTTAAATGTTTATTAATTAACACTATATCGATATCACAGTAACGTTTCTCAACACATCACACAAACAATTCTTTTTAAATGGCTCCACGAGGAGATATCTTGGTCGCTTGCTTCGCTATACTGGGTCTTAAAGGTCAATACAAATATATTTATATGTAAATAATATAAGCGCAAAAGTACAGATAGAATATAAAACTATGTTGTTTTAATATAATAATAGTAATATGTTTCTATTGTATTATTTGGTTTTTTATATTGTTTATTAAATTTATAGATTTTAATGAATAACTTAAGAATAACTTTCGACTGGTAAGTCTCTATAAATTTTAAGGCTTACTTTATCTATGCATCAATAATTTCGCACTATAAAAAATCAAATAGACATATATAACTTTAAATTTATTTTTACCTGACTGTGTGACACAAAAGGGGATAATGTGTTTATTTATCAGTTTATGATATATTTAAATTTATACGTAAGTACCGTTGTTAAGACTTAACGGGATAGTCAGTTTTAATGATTCTTACGTCAATCGATTCGTTTGAATCTTGCGAAGGTCACTAGAGAATATAATCAAAATTCACCGTAGCGGCAATCTGACGTCATATTGTGAAAGTGAAAAAAAAAATAATTCAAATGACAAATAGGGTGTTTTTGAACAAATGGTTTTTTTTTTTAACTTGAACCTGGGAACTTAGTGTTTAAATATTCCATTCCCCACTTTTCGCCGAATCCTTCAGGAGTTGCGTGGTAAAGGGCGGAACTTAAAGCCGCGATTTGCCACATTACTTAAGTGATAAAATGAAAATATTAAATATTTCAATTCCTCGAGTGGTAATCGATCCATACGCCATGATGGTCTCTATATTCACAAATGATTTTAAAGTTTCTTTCACATATATAACCTTCTGTTAGTACACTGCGGAAGCGGGTTCAAATCCAAACGATAATAAAGTCATTGCATGATTTCGTCTTACAATTCTACTGATAAAACTAATAAATCCAATCCAAATATAAAATAAAAAACTATAATGAAAAAATGGGTTTACCATTGCAGAAAAATTAAAAGAAAAAAACTCAATAGCGTACTGGGAATACAGTTTAAACTTTTTTCTTAAAACAATTAATTCTTCTCAAGGAGCTCTGTAAAATTTAATTGGATCCTGATCTATGGACCGAACACACATATTTCCAATTATTATTTTATTAATTGAATATAAATATATCAATTAAGATAAAAAAGGAAGCATAACATTAGGATAAAATAATAATAATTTAAATAAAAATTGCTTATAATAAAAAAACACAGTTTATTAAACATTGAAAACTAAATTAAAAATAATACAAAAACTAAGTTAATATTTTATATTCTGATCTTACTTAACATTGTCGACGTCATCAACGGACTTACCAGTTTCTGATCTATCACAATTATGGTCAACGTTTTCCTTACTTGCCGGCGTTGGACTCTACATTCCTTGAAAAAAAATATTTCAAGCGCAAATACAAGAATCTATTTATAATATTAAATTACTAATTATATAACAAACATTAAGAAAATAAAATATATTTAACAAATTTTCTTTGGAACGTATGACGAAATAAAATCTTGAAAAAAATGAGCGCCTTCTTAGATACTAAATATATTTAAGTGCAAACTAAACATAATGTTTACATTCCACAATTACAATATTATGATTGCATTTTTTATTTTTATTTAATTCCTTTTTGGTGTCAGGATATTGCTAAATATTATAAGGTATTAATTGAGCATCAAATATGGGTTTGGTTGTGGATTCTATTCCCATTCGCGGAAATGAAATATGTAATATTTCCATTTCTTCGCTCTGGTCTCAATGCAAAGCGCGGAGTTGAGTTCTGCCACTCAACACGCAATGCCTCCAGAATTCCGCAGGAAGTGGGGAACGGAGTGTCTTAACACTAGGTTCCCTCTGCCTACTCTGCTGTGTGCGGGATACAGCGTGAAGCTGATGTTTTTATAATTATTATTTATATGCGTTTAATCTACTGTAAAGACGCTCAGTTCTCCAGAACATTGTGTATACTATAAGTTGAGTAGCCGCCATTTTCCTCATCCAAGCGGGGAAATTTAAATGATTCGATGAGTCATTCCTCAATCTATCTCTTTCTATCCCCGGTGGATCGAAAATCAAAAAAACGTTAAAATTGATTTTTATTATTATTCCGTTGATATTTAAATCAATATTTAAATATTTTATATTTCCTAAAATTAATGATCCCAAATAGTTTATATGTTAATTCTAAAATTTACTTTACTTGTGAATTCGAACTTCCCTGGCGAGTGGATGAAATATGAAATTCAATTTAGATTATTTTTGTATGTTTTAATAACGCTGTAATTATTTATAGAGCCATTTTTTATGTAATTAAAATATATATACTCTAAGTTTGACTTTTGCCTTGTAATTTGAAATTACCGATAAAGATGATTATGTTTATATTACAAAACACATTTACCTAGATCGAATGTCACAACCACAAGACAAGCTAACTATCAAGACATTATCAATCATTATTTATAAATGTATTTAATATATAAAGTCTAGAGGCCAGTCGTGGCGCAGGGATACAAAATGTGACTGCAAAATCGACTACTTGTGGGTTCGACCCCCACTCAAGAGATGAAATGTTTATTTACATTTATATTTTCATTTCTTCGCTCTAGTGTCGAGACAAAGCGCGGCGTTGAGTTCCGCCACTCAACACGCAATGCCTGCAGAACTTAGCGGAAGCTTGGTTAGCTTGGTGGTCATTGGCGGATAAAGTTGTCTATTTGTTAGGCAATTCAAACTTATATCATACTAAAAAGGACTTCATCGTCAGCTGTCATACATTATATAAATATAAGTTTTTTTTCAGCTTCACGCTTTATCCCGCGTTTAGTAGGGTAGGAGAGGAAAAGACAATCCCCTCCATACGTTCCGTGGAGTCCTAGAGGCATTGCTGTTGAGTACACTCGACAGCAGAGCGAACAAATGAAAAGATTACATATTTCATTTCCGCGAATGGAAATGGAACCCATAACCTGTGACATTGATAGTCACAGGCTTGTACCCGTGCGCCACGACTGGCCCAACTAAAATTACTTTACAAAATTTGTAATACTTCAAAATGCAAGCCAGTAAATGTTTGCACAACATTAAATAACCAATCACCAACAAAGAACTTCATCATCAGCAACAGCTGTCATTTCCGCGAATGGGAATGGAACCCATAACCTGTGACATTGATAGTCACAGGCTTGTGCCCGTGCGCCACGACTGGCCCAACTAATATTACTTTACAAAATTTGTAATACTTCAAAATGCAAGCCAGTAAATGTTTGCACAACATTAAATCACCAATCACCAACAAAGAACTTCATCATCAGCAACAGCTGTCACACATTATGTTATATAAGTTTGAATTAAATAATTATAATAAAAAATATAATAACTATTATTATATTAAATTTAATTAAATATAATAATAATTGGAGATCAGGGATTATGAAAAGGATGATGACAGTGGACGAGGCCAAAGAGTTATGTAGAGACCGTAACGTTTGGCGCTCCGTTCTCCCTGACTTCCCCGCTAGGAATAAAGCGTGAAGTTAAGTTAAGTTATAATAAAAAATATTAAACACATTCACAAAACAAACATAAACGTTATCAAAAACTGTCACGTGCTCGATATCGTAAAGCTCAATTCGCTAATCGACCCGATGGCCAATCACGCAATCGTTTGAAAGTGGGACGCCATTTCCTTCGGAATTCGCTTAAGGATTAACCTCATTAACTTTCATGTCTCGTCTGCTAATTGTGTTCAGCTCCCCAATTCCTGTCGTCATTTGATTACCAGCTCGTGATGAGAGAAAATAGCACTGATAAATACTAAATGGAGCTGTTTTGGTGTAATATGGGAGGGATGTGTGTATGTGTAGCTATGGAGTGTGTGTGTGTGTAGCTATGGAGAATTATCTTTTTTTGTTAGCTTCACTATTTTTTTTGTCAGCTTCACGATGTATCACGCACATAGTAGGAACCTTAAGTTCAGACACTCTGTTCCCCATTTTCCGCTGAATTCTAGAGGTATTGTGTGTTGAGTGGCGGAACTCAACGCCGCGCTTTGCCTCGACACCGTAGCGAAGAAATTAATATATTAAATATTTCACAAATCGAACCCACAACCGTCGCGTTTACAGTCACACACTTGTGCCCCTACGGCACGACTGGCTTCTTTTTTTTACTAGTCTATTAATTCTTTTTTTAAGGCATTAAATAATAAAACATATAATATTTTTAAGTTTATTAACTAAATTAATATAATGTCGAAAAAGTATTCCTAAAACATAAGAAAAATCCCCGAATCGGAACCCATTTATACATAATCTGTAGTCTTGCACGCTTAATGTTCATTTTGTTTGGGACAAATTGGAATTACTGTAATTATAAATTATACTCATCTATACAAGAAAATTAATAATATATATAAAAATTTCAAGACGTTTTTTTATTATTATTATATGAAATACACCACGGATATAGGCGGTCCGTGCCTTTTTCTGCTCTTTTGTTCTTTTGTTTTTGTGTGATTTTGCCTTTTTTTTCAAGACTTACGTCTTGTAAGAAATATCTACTTTAAAGCAATGTTTTCATAAGATAGTGTCTAATACCGTTTTATCAATGGGAACAGGCGAAATACATGCACGTATATTTACATGTTATTGCTAAAATTGTACAATTAATTAAGGATGTATTTGTTAGTTTTAAATACTTTACGAGTAGTCAAGTAATGAAATAATGGAAATACCAATTATTTCATTCGAATATTATGACTTCAATAAAGATAAAGTACATCATAATATTATTGTATTATTATTTTTATTATTGATGCCAGTCGTGGCGCAGGGGCACAGAGTGTGACTGTAAAATCGACTGGTTGTGGGTACAATCCCCACTCGAGGAGATGAAATAAGTACTTAAATTTATATTTCCATTTCATCACTCTGGTGTCGAGGTAAAGCGCGGTGTTGAATTCTGCCACTCAACCCGCAATGCCTCCAGAATCCGGCAGAAAGTGGGGAACGGAGTGTCTTAACACAGCAGAGTAGGCGAAGAGAACCCGGTGACAAGCCTCTATTCTCTATTTTTCGCCCAAATTTAAGACAAAACGTGATAAGCGACGAAACTACAGCCGTTAGTATCGCCTTATTAGAGCAGGAAATAGTTTAAATCGGACCAACAAACAGTTCACAGTTAAACGCTGTCCGATTGCCCATATATGTAAAAATAAAAATTAGTAAAATAATATTTCTTACACATCTTTAACATTAAGATAAATACCTATACCATAAAAAATATTCATACTTTTTTCACACTTACTGTGAAAGTTAAGGATGACAGGGTAATATTGAAATATCGCGCAGACTTGAAGATTATCGTCCTACGAGGTGTCACGACGTTATCGATGGCTCCTAAACGTTATTTATGATCAGTGGCCATTGCGTTTACACCGGTGTATGTTTGATTTATTACGACAATATATATTTTTTCATATATATTTAAAACTAATGTTTACTAATATGCTTACAATTTTGATTTTACAAGAAATATTTACATAGGATTGATGACGTTTCTAGGATATGCGGTGGTTGTGGACACGATGCCGACGCAAAGGAATTCTTAAATTAAAGAAACGTAATTTTTTTTGCAGCAAGTTTTTTTACCTGTAATTTTTATTTATAAATACATACGTGAAGCCAGTTGCGGCGCAGAGGCACAAGAATGTGACTATAAGCGTGACTGGTCGTGGGTTCGATCCCCACTCGAGGAAATGAAATATTTAATAGATTCCACTTAACCTCTTGTCTTTGTTAAATATGGTATTTAAATACTTCACGATTTCAATCCTCTTTATACATATAGAGGAAACTTTAGAAATAATAATTTAACACGACTAATTAAATTCTGATTAATTGCTTATTACTTACACCAGCACGTTAAATGGTTGTAAATAAAAATTATGAGATCGTACTGACGGAGTGGAACAGCCTCTGACTGTAATCACGAAAGTTTGAGTTCGACATCCACTTCATGATGTCCCCTTTGGTGGTCTCGTTTTTACAGAAACTTGAGAACGGGCTGTTTTGACACTAGGTTCTTTCTGTCGAAGCTGCTATACCTACAGAATAAAACGTGAAGCTATAGTAGAATTAAAAAAATACACGTTAAAAGTTGGTCTGGAAATAACATTTACAGCGTTATTCTATTTCCGCTTTTATTCGTTCCAGTCGTTGTCAGGATAACGGTTCCCTTGTGTTCAGACAAGCTTGTGTTACAATATGAAAGTTTTAGTTAAAACAAAGCATGTCCTGTGCTTTAATATTCATACGAGTATGTTATAGTAAAAATAACAAATCTAAACATTATAAATAAAATTAGGCGTTCGACTGCAGTGGCACAAGCGTGTGACTCTAAACGCAACGTTTTCTTTTTCTCTCTCGTAACGAGATAAAACGTGGCGTTGAGCTCTGCCGGTAACACGCAATACCTTGAGAATTCGGTGGTAAATGTGCAAGTGTTTTAATGGGGACGGAGTGTCTTAACAATAGGTTCACAGGTTGCATCTGCCTACCCCATACGTATATATCACGTAGTATCTCGCAAGTAGCAGGGTACGCATGAGAAACCTATTAATTATAATACGCACAATTTTTGAGTAAATCACTTTATAAGCAAGGGCTTATTCATATAATATTGTAAACAGAGTAGCAAAACTAAAACATTTAATCTAATCAAAACATATTTTGTTTCTATAATAAACAAATTAATAATTTTATCTCTTTAAAGAGATGAAATCATTCTTTGTTTTGAATAAATAATATTACTAATACTGTAATACTGTATAGCTATAGCTAGTCAGTACATCTCAACAACACCTCAGCAGGTAGCTATTACTATTAGGATATAATTAGAAAGTTAAAATTGATGAATACGAAATAAATGAGTACTATACAATAGATTTGCTAAAAGGTTTTTTCAAAGAGCTTCTATATTGATACAAACGAGCGTCGCTGCAGATCGAACAGTGTGATATATCATTGGTAAAGGCCAAGCGAATCGGTTAGGGTTATCAGTTGATATCGGGAAAAGTTTCTCGGTTTTTTTACATACGATTATAAAATATTAAAAAAAATACCTTTTAATAGATAGTTGTACCAATTACAAATCTCATTAAGAAGATATCAGCTTCACGCTGTATCCCGCACACAGCAGGGTAGGCAGAAGGAACCTAGTGTTAAGACACTACGTTTCCCACTTTCTGCCGAATTCTGAAGGCATTGCGGGTTGAGTGGCAGAACTCAACGCCGCGTTTTGCCTCGACATCAGAGCGAAAAAATGGAAATATAAATTTAAGTGAATATTTTATCTCCTCGAGTGCGGATCAAACCCACATCCAGTCGGTTTTACAGTCACACTTTGTGTCCCTTCGCCACGTCTGGCCTCATTAAGAAGATAATTTAATTTTATTTTATTAATAAGGTAAAATTATGATGTCATTGTGCTGCAATAAATAAGAGACAATTTTTTGTTCATTTCTGAAAAATATTTTTGTTAATCATATCTTACGACAATTTATTGAAGGTATATTATATGGAAGCTAGTAAATAAGATTTATATACTTATAATATTGTAGTTAGTGTGTAACAGATTCCTATATGCAAACCTAACGCTTATCAAAATATCAGAACTCTACAAAGTAACAATCAGTAATTATTCGAACAAAATCATTTTAAATATTAAATATTTATCACTTCCACACTCTTCCACACGTCGGCAACCTTAAACACGCACTTGTTTGTCGTTATAAATGACCCCCATTTCGGATAATTTTCTCAATCAACTTGTTTTGGTTCTCGATTGTTAAAGACAACAAATCGAAAGTTCAACGCAGTAACAATGTATGTGCCTATATAGATATGTATAACTTCTGTAAAGCATTCACGGACTAATTAAAAAAAAACGCAACCAGTTTCCAATTAAAAGGATGTAACTGGGCTATTCCACTTTTCGATGTCTAAAATAACAAAAGCTTTAAATAATCAACATTTCGGTGATATACGTAGTTATTGATATAGGAAATATAATAGGGACGTACCATAATATGTAAGCAGCGATATTTTACCGTGAAATTTTGTTATTGAAATTTTAAGATGAAAAGGTGGAGAAATAAAACCATAGTCATTAGTTATTTAATTACAATTTTTAATGAAAATAAAAACGACTTCCATAAGATCCTAATCTAACCGAATTCTCATCAAACTGTCTTTGAAGTGTATCATTTCCAATAAAAAAAGGAATAATCGAAATCGATTGGCGTGATATTGAGTTACTCGTCCGTTTGCCGCGCACATTCTGAATGCAAATTTAAGATTTATGTGATTTTCTAAAGGAGAGCATTGTTAGAAATGGACCAAATTAAAATTAAATTACCCAGGAAGCTTTCAAATAAAAAAAATCATGAAAATCGGTTAACTCAGTCAAAAGTTCTGAGGTAATAAACATAAAAAAAATACAGTCGAATTGATAATTTCCTCCTTATGGAAGTAGAAAAAATTCTAAATGAAATCAATTATTGTAAACTTAAGCCAAATCAAAAGAATGTAAAAAAGAATGCATTATTTTTATTTGTGCTGTTAAAAGAGAGTTATTTAAAGGATATCAACAGAAAATGGTGGCTTTACCACTTTTTTATGTTTAATTAAATATAGTAGTATAGCTACCATTTTTTAAGATATCACATAAATTTCAAAAGGATTCCTACTAATAATGTGAATATTTAATTTTATAATCACTCAATAAAACCGATGACCATATGAAAGTATGTAAAAACCCCGTGAATCATCGGATTTCTCGGTGCACCTAAATAATGCACATAGAGAAACAGAACTCGACTCTGCAGAATACATATGTAAAAATGTTACATTTTCTCAACAAAAAATCTTTAGAATATTTTTTTAAAATGATTTGATATTGTATTCAACATTGATTGACTCTGACGGAAATAGAAGTCGTTATTTAATGTCAATGTTTAACCAAATCTCGCCCTCGCAAATGGACCGGTAATGATCGGTTTTTGCGTCCGCAGACTAATATAGAAGAGCAAATTAACTAAACTTCGCCATTCAATTCAATTTATTCTGTAATTTCATTTATTGAGTTTTTCTATAAATAGAAATTTAAAAATTTAAGTAAAATAAGAAAATATATATTATCGATAGGTAGTATAAGTATCGATAAGTAGTATAACCTACTTTTAAAGAATAGATATAGTAGGTTTATTTCATGAAATAGAAATTAACTTATTTAGAAAACGTATACAAATTTGAACGTAGCGAGACTCGAACCCGCGCCTCCTGGAAACCGACCAGGCGCTCTGACCACTGAGTATGCACACGTCTGATAATACTAATAATATTTTAATTAATTAATATTTTTCATTCCTAAGTGTGGAATTACACTTTAAAAATGCTAAAAATATTTAATAAATTGCATTGTCTCTTGATGATAATTCTTAGTAATAATCTTTAGGTAGCGGAAATTTAGAACAATCTCCCTACCTAGATGCTAACAAAACAAATAATTTGTAACAAGCGTATAAAAATTTCGACGTATTTTGAAGAGAACGTATGGCTTAGTGGTCAGAGCGCATGGTCGGTTACTAGGAGGCGCGAGTTTGGGTCCCGCTATGTTCAAATTTTAATACATTTTCTAATAAATAATATTTCTAATGAATAACATTTTAAAAATGTTAAAAATAGAGATTAACTTAAATGAAGAAAGCTGAATAAAATCGATTTATCTTACTAATAATAGATATTAAATTTGTATTATTTAGGATTTAAAATTATCAGGATCAGAAATATTTTAGGTAGTTTTATATTTTTTATTCACCAGCACGAGCGTAGGAATGAGAGGGAAATGGACCGTGACAAACATATTGTTTCGTACTTTTAATAGAGTTGTTATAAGGCCTAACAAGAAAAAAAAACAGATTTAAAATACATATAAAAATATAAATTATTAAATTTATTTATTACCTTATATATAAAGTGATATAGAGCTCCAGTAATTAAATAGATACAAATAATATCTAATCGAAATAAAAAAATCAAAGATTATCGTGACAAAATGTCACGAGAAAGTGATTAGTTTATTTTCCCTTAAAGCATTCAGGAGATAAGGGTTTAAACGTAAACAAACTCTACCCTTAATGAAATGGCGACTTAATTTAAAAAGCATTCGTCCCTTATCGAGATCAGTCAATACGTACTTAGGGCTTCTATAGGGAAAATAAAAATAAAGTAAGATATATAAATAGAGTTTATTTAATATCATATGAGTTTGGAACATCAAAAGGCGCATCTCGTCGGTTATTGAAGTTTGATGGCTGTTGGCGACGCTTTACTCGACGCTCCAAGTTGTTTATAAAGATTTTATTTGAGAATTTTCTTTTATGAGAAAAATATAAGGTATTTTGTTGTTGCAAAACATTAGTTTCGTTAAGAGCTTTGTAGTAGAAAATGTTAAACATATTGAATAATATTTTTAAAGCATAATTTATAATAATTATTAGTACAATTATATATATATATATATATATATATATATATATATTAATTATAATTTTTAATAGTTATTTAAGTACTTAAATGTATTTAGTGTAATTTATTTAATTAATAAGGATAATTTTTCAAAAGGAAAAAGGAATTCCTTTTGGAAGGAATAAAATCGATTGGAGGAGATGAAATATTTACTAAAAATTTATGTATCCATTTCTTCGTTCTGGTGTCTAGGTAGAGCGCGGCGTTGAGTTCCGCCACTCAACTCGCAATGCCTCCAGAACTCGGCGGAAAGTTAGGAACGGAGTGTCTTAACACTGGGTTCCCTCTGTCTACCTTGCTGTGTGCGGGATACAGCGTGATTAAAAAAAATCACAGAATATTACAATAAAACTAAATATTTACTAATTACATACATCAAAAACGAAAAATAACATCATACAAATAACGTTCATCACATTTTAATATCTAGATGTTTTATTCCTTTCAAAACAAATCTAACATAAAAGATATTTATATAAACAAATATATCTTCTACTAATTATATGTAAGAGATATCAGGTGTGAAGTCGACAATTAAACCGAGATATTACATTTGGGGACTTTCTCTACTACTTTATAGCATAAGAAACCCACCGCCGTAAACTCTACGTAAATCGCTTATACGAGCTCGAGCGTGTGTGCAGCGACATAAAGGGGAATTAATAAGACCGTTTCGAAGAGTGATTTGGCAGACTGATACAATGTATTGAAGCTTTGAATTTTATAGTTACAGTTATATATTAAAATAACGATTTTTAAAGCTGCACCAATAAAGATCACACTCACATGCACTTTTTCAAATAATGTACTAGATTGTAAACCATTTATAAATTTAATGCTTAAAAATAAATAAAAATGATAATAATTATTTTTAGAGGAAGTTACTTATACAAGGTGCTGTCGCACAGTTTATTGTTGTAGTGGTTCTGAGACCAATAATTATAGTTAAGCTTCTTGTTTTATTTCTTAGTCAACGAAACAGCCAACGAAACTAAAATATTTTCCAAAAACAAAAGTGAAAGTTGTACTTGTGTATAAAATAAAAATTGCGTACAGTACAATTTTAGTATATTTAATATAGTATAATTTCTTCGAGTGTGAATCAAACCCACAACGTATAGTGCTTAGAATCGCACGCTTTCGCCCCTGTGCATGCATGCATGCCTGCAAATGCGCGCCAAGACTGGCCTCTAGCAATATAAAAAGTAAGAGTAGGCACAGGGAACCTAGTCTTAAGACAGTCCCCCACATTCCGCCGAGTTCTGGAGGCATTGCGTGTTGAGTGGCGAAACTCAGCGCCGAGCTTTACCTCGACACCAGAGCGAAGAAATGAAAATATAAATGTAAATAAATATGTCACATCCTCGAGTGGGGATCGAACCCACAACCAGTCGATAGTGTGGCTAACCACACTTTGCGCCTCTGCGCCACGACTGGCCTCTAAAACTTTTGACGACACTAATTCATAACTTAAAGTTTTTAACATACAAGCCGTGTATATTCTATATTGCTATTATAAAACCTTAAGGCGATTATTTCACAATAACAAAAGTACTTAAAGAAAAGATATTTAAACATAGTTTTACTGTCACAGACTCTAAAAGTAATAAAAATAAAAAAAATGTAAACCCACCCTACTACGTTCGACGCGTCAGTAAATTCGAACACTTAGATTTCGGCTATCAAAGCTTGGGGCACTCAAAAATCCATTTGAAAAATACACATTTTATACCTTCATAGCCCGATCCATAACAGAATTGGCCATTTTGAAGGGGTGTGCTTATTTTGGCATTCAAATATACGCCCGTTGCTATTAAAATCTTAGGTGCTATTAGAATTACGAGCAGAAGTAGGTAAGGGTTAGTCTAATGCCGCCTTTACGTTTCATCATAGCAGATATTAGCTATAAAGCTATTGTTCTAAATATTATGAGTACTTCCTCACAAGTTACAACTGATTCGTGGTTAGTTTTGATTACAGGTCGTAACACTTTACAATCATAATAATACTTTAACTGTAGTTAAAGCGAGGATAGGGATCATATACGATGTTGTCTCCAAACGCTGTTATTTAGAACTTTATTGTTATCATTGATTGTAGTTTGATCAAATATTCAGAAAGGTAACTTTCATTGTACGATAATCATTTCATTTTTAATATTTACTTAAATTTATATTTCCATTTTCTCCGGTCTGGTGTCGAGGTAAAGCGCAGGGTTGAGTTCTGCCACTTAACAGGCAATGTCTCCAGAATTCGGCAGAAAGTGGGGAACGAAGTGTCTTTCACTAGGTTCCCTCTGCCTACCATGCTGTGTGCGGGATACAGCGTTAAGCTGATTTTATTTATTTTTATTTAATTTTTTTTCATTTTTTCCATTAGACTATAACCTACTAGAATGACTTTTTATATTGCAATAATTGGTATAGAAATTCATCTCTTAACCATTACGGAAAATATCTTTTTAATCTTTACAAATTTCCATTTACATAGTAAATGGATTGGAAGCTTATATTTAATACACATTTCATGTCATCATTTTTGCCTCCCGAAGTTATGTTAATTTAAGCTTACTACGATGATTTAAGCTATCTTAAAGTTGTTTATCTTGTCTGAGCTTGGAGTTTCTATGCATATGGGGAAACTTTCAGCTTTAATAAAGTAAGGAAAATGTCGTCCTCGAGCTTTTGCTCTCATATCTTTTCCAACTACATAATAGGTAGAGTATCAATAATAATAAATACTGTGTAATACACACATACATACTACATATACCTTTCTAGTTACTATGAAAATAAATGCCTTCTAATTTTGTAATAGCAATTATGTTTATATACGAATATCTAAGTTCAATTGTGTAGAAAATAAAAATAACTATCGTTACAAACTATGTTAATTTACGTTTAGTGGTTATGACATTTTGAAAATTGATTGCTTGAAAAAAAATTGGGGCCGTCGTGGTACAGGGGCACAAGTGTGTGACTGTAACGCGATCCCCACTCAACAAGCAATGCCTCAAAAAATTCTGCGAAAAGTGGGGAAAAGAGTATTTTAACTTTAGGTTCCCTCTGCCTACCCTGCTGTATGCGGGACACGTGAAAAATGTGTAAAAAAGAAAGAAAAAATTACAGCAAACGTTGTCAAAGTAAACGAGCAGACGACGAAGAGAGAGAGTTTATTAAAATGTAATTTTTCATTAAAATTTTTCGTATTCTACATATGAGTATAGTACATATTTTCTTAATTAAACAAATTACCCGCAATAATTTCAGCCTTTATTATATTAAGGAACCATGATAGAAAGGACAGGAATTCATACTTTAATAGATCTGTATTTGTAAATATTTATTTAATTAAATAATTTAAAGATATCAAAATGATAATTTAAATGAGTATTAGTACTTAGAAAACAAATTCAACAAATACTCAATATCATGGCTTCATTATTTCACATGAAACACAAGGATGATTTCATCTATACATTGTTTTCTATATATCCTTAATAATTAAAAATAAAATTAAATCAGCTTCACGCTGTATCCCACTCACAGCAGGTTAGGCAGAGGGAACCTAGTGTTAAGACACTCCATTCCCCACTTTCCGCCGCGTTCTGGAGGCATTGCATGTTGAGTGGCGGAACTCAACGCCGCAAATTATCCTTAATAATTAAATTCATAATTTAATAGATGAACAGTTAGAATAGACATTGATTTTAATATTGACCTTCTATTACATAATATTTTTCTTTGAAACAGGCACACCGCGCATTTTGTCTTCTTTTCTCATAGTAAACTGAACCCGAAAAATATATATTTCAAATGATGGAAACCCCTACATGCGGCAGTTATTTTACAGGCAACCGTTTTTATTTGATAAATAATTCACTTAAAAACACATGAATGCAAATTATCAATATTAACTGACCTGTATAAAGCAGGAAATCCTGGGATTGTGACGGACTGAGAGGTGACAAGCATTCTTTTTACAATTTCCTTTGCGATTTTCTTTCTCATGATGTTGAATTCATATAAAATAACATGTAAGTGCAATTCTTCAACAAAAAAGAATTACCATAAGTATAATTAAAGGTGATTGCGGCACGATTCTTGTAGGTTCAACCCTGGTGTAATCTATTATTCTATCATATATTGTTCTTAAAAATAATTATTTAAAAAAAAATACCTTTAGGTTCTTGCAATGAGATCTTAGGCCAATAGAAGATAGGCCGTGCCATTCAATCGGGCAATCTAACTCTCAAAATCAAAAATAGTAATACCGGCAGTGCTGCGTCATGAAGGTGGTGGACGACATTCAGGTTGGAGTGTAGATCCCTGATATAACAAAAGTCTACGTTGCTTGGACTTGGAGCTTGGTAAAACTTTGCCCTCCTCAAAGAGTGGGATTGAAAATTGAGAAACCTTACACTCTTTTGAGTAATGTATCTTTTAGTACCGCTGTAACATCATAGGAAGGAGATGAAGTTGAGCACCGGTGCCCGGCATAACCTGATATGAAACACAGTGGCAAAAAGCCACTAGTTAATGCCGCTTTAAATTACTGGGAGTGGTAATAATCCGGTTGAGTCTACAAAAGTCTGCAAAAAATCGAACAAAAAAAAATATTTAAATTATTTAATATTTAAACATCCGATTCCACAAATCTACGAAAGATTCCTTCTTCTTATTGTTTACGTACAGTACGTATAACGCCTGCATTTAACGCACGTACGGTGCTTATACAAAATGGGCTAAGAAACAATACGGTGGGAGAATGATGTCATCTCAAAAGCTCTAAGTGACGTCATCCACCCTTACCCCAGCTAAGTAAGTTAGCGGGTCATACTGGAAATTACTTATAGTGTATCATTGTGATTTATCTACGTGTTTGCCACTGTTATGATCGGATTTTGGAATTTTCTTTGAATGATTATATATATATATATATATATATATATATATATATATATATATATATATATATATATATATATTTATTTTCAAGTTCCTGCACACAGCACGGTAGGCAGAAGGATCCCAGTGCTAAGACACTCCATTCCCCACTTTCTGCCGAATTCTGGAGGCATTGCGTGTTGAGTGGCAGAACTTAAAACCGCGCTTTGCCTCATCACCAGAGAGAGAAATATTTCATCTCCTCGATTGGGGATCGAACCCACAACTAGTCGGTTTTACAGTCATTCTTAATATGTTTACTAACTAAAAATTAGTGTGACAGAAGTAAATTTGTTTTTCAACATTTCTATTTTCATTGAAAATCCAATAAAATTTAAAATTTTAAACATAAATAATAGGTACTACCTATAAGTAAAATAAAAAGGTATTTTTATTGTAGTTGCGTCATATTACTGCCATCTATTGGTGAGTTAGTCAAATGTACATTAATAAAATATCGTAGGAATTCAATCTATTTAACGCGAATATTGTTAACCAGCTATATTATGTAGTATTTAATTAGCAACGCAACCTACATCTAGAAGTACGCAGCATATTAATTTATTGCAAAAAATATGAAAATATGAAGGAATTTAATATATTAAAAATTAAATCATCTTTGTGACCCGCACACAGCAGGATAGGCAGAGGGAACCTAGTATTAAGACACTGCATTCCCACTTTCCGCCGAATTCTGGAGACATTGCGTGTTGAGTGGCAGAACTCAGCTTCGCACTCTGGCTCGACACCAGAGCGAAGAAATGGAAATATAAATGTAAATAAATATTTCACTTCCTCGAGTGAGGATCGAACCCACAACCAGTCGCTTTTACAATCACATTTTGTGCCCCTGCGCCACGACTGGCCTCAATTTATTTTATTATAAGCGTTTTATAATTTTATACGTACACAGTTCCATATAAAAATTAAACATTATCGAATTCTCTCCAGTAAAAGCATACCGAGTGAATCAGAAAATAGATCCACCATAATTTCATTTATCTTTGCCATCTTGCAGACCTGATTGAATAGCATTAATTTCGCTAACAGGTTTTCTACGTATTTTAAAAATTCAGTTATTGACTAGGTTATTACATCAATAACTGAATTTTTAAACCTCAGGCTCATACAGATTGTTCTTATGTAAGTGCTGGCCGTGATCTCATCACGTGAAAGCTTAAGCCAGCAATATTTATTTACTTATACTTTGAACACAAATATATTTTTTTTACTTTTACGACATAAAATTATGTTATTATTTTTATAGAATGTTTTCAAAAATATTTTTTCATATTATATTATTTATATCGCTACTAATTTTGCTCTTAGATCTTTTAGTGAAAATTGCATTGTAATAAATTATATAAATTAAATCAGCTTCACGTTGTATCCCGCACACAGCAGGGTAAACAGGGGGAACCCTTGTGTTAAAACACTCCGTTACACACTTCCCGCCGAATTCAGGAGACATTATGTGTTAAAGGATGGAACTCAACGTCGCGCGTTTGCCTCGACACCAAAGCGAAGATGTGAAGATATAAATTTAAATAAATATTTAATTTCCTAGAGTGGCGACGGAACCCACAACCAGTCGCATTAACACTCACACGCTTGTGCCTCTGCGCTACGACTGGCCTTAAAAAAATATATATTTCATTTATTGATAAAACTCCATCCACAAACTCTTCAATACAACGACCGTAATGTCTGAAACTGTCAACTATTTCGACCGCACATGTCGCTAACATACAACTAAAACTTCGTAAGTAACTGAAGATTTCGCCCACTCGAAACGACAAACGCTCGAGACTGCGAGAAACTTGTTAGAAAACTAAAAAGAACTTGTTGCAAACATGTTAAGTACCCTGACGAAGCCCAGTCCGAGCAGTCAACCGAACGATTCAATTTACATATCAATTCTCAACTATTTTTATTTAATTCTCAACTATTTTTACTTTTACAATAATTTATAATTGATATACTCAACAAGGATGAGGCCAGTCTGTGCCCCTGGGCACAGAGTGTGACTGTAAAATCGACTGGTTGTGGGTTCGATCCCCACTCGAGGAGATAAAATATTTACTTACATTTATATTTTCATTTCTTTGTCGAGGCAAAGCGCGGCGTTGAATTCCGCCACTCAACACGCAAAGCCTCCAGAACGCGGCGGAAAGTGGGGAACGGTGTGTCTCAACACTAGGTTCCCTCTGCCTACCCTACTGTGTGCGGGATACAGCGTGAAGCTGATGTAACTTTTTGATTTATATACTCAACAATGTTCAATGAACTAGCATCTTAGATCTAATATAAATGACATTTAGGTTCTTCTACATGCTTTATCGTCTTCAACTTATCACTAATTTAAAAACTACTAGTACTAGGCTAAAAGTTAATAGCTTCAACGAATTTAATAATTAATTAGATCATAAATATTAAATTTAATCGAAAAGTTTTTAAAAAAATATATAAATATCTTTGGTATTTGAAATGTAATTAAAAATTTATAGCTGCCCAATTATGTTAAAACATCTGCGTTCATCAACACAATTACTGTTGTGGCCACATCGTTGAATTGACAATAGAAAACCAACTAAATTAAAAAAAAATCATCTAATATAACCTAAGTGACAAAAATGTCATTCTGTGAATTTGATTTATTTCGTTTTTGGAAGTCAGCGGACCGACTACACTAGAGTAAGGCAGATTTTTATAATTAACTGATACTTTATAATTTAAAAATATTGTGTATAATATAAATATTGTGTATATTGTTCACCACGGTGAACTAGTTAGTTTATAATCTCGTGAAATGATAATAATCAGTAATAGTGAATAATTTACCGGTATTTATTTCATGATATTGTCAACCATATTATAAAGAAACGATCGCATTCAAGAAATATAATCAATTTGATGGTCGATAATTTCATGAAATCGTCTATTCTATGACATGACCACGACATACCTTTCCCTGTTTTTTTTCTATTTATCTAATAATCGAATCATAAACTGAAAGGATGCCGTTAAAATTACATAACAAATAAAAAATATTGCGTTTTCGAAGTGACATTACTTTTATAAATTCCTTAATATTATTGAGTTTATGGAACATTCTTACATAAAAAAATCACCTGTCTTTAAGTTTTTGGTTGTTTGTAACTTATATGTTTATATTTATATTCTGGTGTAATATCAGTTATAGCAGACTTCCATAAAATATAAGTCTAATAAATCTTCTATTTTAACAAAACTAATAAATCTGAGTCAATTTTGAAATTCTATTAACTTAATTTGGGTAATATATGTATGTTTATATTTTATATATACGTTCTATTTTGATTGAAAAAAAAAAACAAAAAGTAAATTTACTTTTTTTGTAAATGTATTAAGTATTGTTTTAAATTTTCAATAACATTATTTTTCATTATGTGTTGGTTATATTCATATTCTCTTATTAAATAATATAAAATAAATATCTTATTAAGATAATATCTGACATTTAATAATTCAAATATGAAATTAAATCTTCTAGTATAATACGTATTATAATAAGTTTTAAATACTCAAGGCACGATTTCGTCGCTTGACAATCTTGATATGTATGTAACAGTATATGATAGATTTTCCACACATCTCGGCTTACAGATTAAAGATAAAGTTGATTAAGGTTCCATTGTGGGCACCCAACTAGCTTATGTTGCATGCTTTTATTATTACCTTACTGGCTGGTATATGACAACAACATATAATTTTTACTCTCTTGGTCCGTCCATCTTTGTATAAGGCGTCGAAGGAGACAAAGTCAATCTTCTGTTTAATTTTTATTAGAAAACTGATGACTGACTTTGTTTAGTTGAACGCGCTAGTCCCAAGTACTACTACTGGGTCGATTTTCTTTTGTGTAAGATTTATCAAGGGAGCTCTGGTAACGAGGCAAAGCACGGCGACGATTTACGCCAATCAACACGCATTGGTTTCAGAATTCGGCGGAAAGTGGAGGACGTAAGAATCTTAATGAGAGCGGAGAGTCCTAACACTAGGTTTGAAGGTTCCCTCTACCTACCCTGCTATGGCATACAGTCTGTACCTAATAAAATAAAAACATATACATATACATCAGGTGACTGTTAACGCGACGGTAGCGAGTTCAATTCCCGCTCGGGGAAAGAAATATTTACAATTATATTTTTTCTCAACACGCATTGCCTCGAAAAATTCGGCGGAAAATGAGGAAAGGAGTATCTAGGTTCCTTCTGCCTACCCTGTTAAAAATACAGGATACAGCGTGACGATAAAAAAAAATCTTAGAAGATTTAGATTTGTTTGTGATTTAGACTTTAGATCAGTTTATATACCTAATTGTAATGTACTAGTAGTATTTCCAATGTTCAACGGCTTAACAAAACATTGAACAGTAAATTTTATATAGTCCCTAATACTTCAAAACAAATACTCTTGAAATCAGCTGAACTTTTAAACGAATTCTTAGGTTTTTGTTAAATCGAGAGAGAAAACAACGAGACTTTTTTCTTAAAATAACTCAAGTTGAAAGGCATTTAAGACTGTTTACACGCTTCAACTTAGGCTACTCCGTATACCTAAACATAGTTATACTAAACAAAACAAAGAATTCCTTCTCAGTAATAACGCTCCGGTTTCGAACGTTCACAATAAACAACGGGCAATAAACTACGACTGACTGACACGAATATTTCTTATATTTTCTTTGAAACCGATCCGAAAATATTACCTTAGCGGGAACATTAAAGTTAGTCTATTAATTAGGAAACGCGTATAACTTCTGTACGCGTGACATCATGTTCGCGGGTATTAGACAGGGCCCCTTTGTCTAAAACCAGTGGACAGATGCTATATAAATCTCCTATTCTGACAACCGTAACGTAAATCGGAGACGAGAAAATATTATTTCTTGGATCCTCATCGTTGCGTCAGCTCTCATCTTAAGCCGATGACTATGTGCTAAATGATGAAATGTGTTCTCGCTTGCATTTGTTTGTACAGGGGCACAATAAATATTGAGAGTGCTGTACAAGCGTCGGTCGGCTAAAAGGCAGAATACATGGATTGTTTTATATATCTATATTTATGAATGTTTTTGCATAAATAATGTTTAAATTCGTTGGTGAATCGTATCCAAATTTGAGCAGACATATAGCAGACGTCAGTCAGTCTAACCTTATTTGGAATCGAATAATTTTTATTCAATAATATCGTAATTTTGGCTATAATAATATCGAAATTTGAGGCCAGTAGTGTCGCAGGGGCTCAAAGTGTAAATACGACAGATTGTGGGTTCGATTCCAACTCGAGGAAATGTAATGAATATTTAATATTTTCATTTATTCGCTCTGGTGTGGGAATCAAGTGCGGCATTGAGTTCCGCTACTTAACACGCAATGCCTCCTGCTCCAGTCCACTCGCTACATGCAGGATAGAGCGTGAAGCTGATTAAAAATGAAGAAATAATATCGAAAAATATTCGATATGAAATTTAAACCTACATCTAACAACATGTAACTTTAATGTTCCAAGTTTATTTTCGTTTCACACGACAGCTGACATATAAGGGCGGTTCAAGAACTAATTGTGAAGATGACAGAAAAGTATAAGTGGAAGTAATTACAAGCTGGTGTCTTCGACGAAGACGCCTGGGGCGGCAGGAACAGGAATAGAATGGTGGACGATTTGTTTTCCAAATCGATTTCAAGTTTGGCCTAATCGTGTGTTTTATATAAACTATCGTATTATCTTTTTGGCTTATTCTATTTAATGTTTTTTTAGCGTCACGCTGTATCACGCACACAGAGTAGAGGAAACCTAGTGTTAAGACACGCCGTTACTCATTTTCCTCCGAATTCTTTTATATTTCGTATTGAGTGGCAAAACTCAACGCCGCGCTTTGTCTCGACATCAGAGCTGAAAAATGAAAATATTGAATATTTCAGTTCCTGGAGTGGAAATCGAACCCACAACCTCTCGCGTTTACATTCACACTTTGTGTACCTGCACGACGAATGGCCCTAACCGTATTTTGATGTTATTCATATAATTTAACGATATTTATAATATTATTACAATAAACATCGTTCTGTAATATCCGTACCCAACACCCACACCTATTTTACCTTAACAACAAAGAATAAAAGGAAGTATAACAATTTCTCAAAGCATAATATAAGATTAAATTAAATATAAATATTAAACATAAACGCTTTGTAGTTAAAAATGCCGCCGCCTCTGTTCAAAAGCGCCGCTGAGCTTTAGTGATGAAGGTATGTAGTTCACCTTCAGTTGTCATATTCATTTGAGTTCTTCTTGTAAATTCCTTTCTGTTTACAGTTTTTCCTACAATATTTGAGATATACATAAACATTTTTCAATTAATATTTTTATTTTAGAATGATTTTTTCTTTTCTTATTTGTCAAAAATTTTGTATGATAATTATACTGTCTAACAGCTAATAATTAAGAATATAATTTAATATTGAAAAAAGACTAATAATATTTTTAGAGGCCAGTCGTAGCGCAGCGGCACGAGGTGTGACTGCAAAACCGACTGGTTGTGGGTTCGATCCCCATTCGAGGAGATGGAAGATTTACTTAAATTTATATTTCCATTTCTTCGCTCTGGTGTCGAGGTTAAGCGCGGCGTTGAGTTCTGCCACTCAACACGCAATGCCACCAGAATTCGGCAGAAAGTCGGGAACGGAGTGTCTTAACACTAGGTTCCCTCTGCCTACCCTGCTGTGTGCGGGATACAGCGTGAAGCTAATAATATTTTTAGAAAAAAAAATTGTAATACGGACCGTGTCTACTCTTAATTAAATAAATCCATATAAATACGTACATTTACGACTGAAAAGGAAATAAACAGTTCACGTTTAGGTGAACGCCTTTCATAAATTTGCACAGGAAATATTGCATCATTTAGATTTTAGATAACTAAAAGTAATAAGTGGACTAAGAGATTAAAATTTTATACCATTATAATCAAGATTTTCTTTATTTCATTTTCATCTTCAACTAAACTTCAAGGCATCGCGGCGCAATGGCATAACGTCTGCCTGCTAACGCGACAGTTGTGGGTTCGATTTCTCCTACTAACAATGAATAATTTTCATTTTCTTCCCTCTGGTAACAAGATAAAGCCTGACGTTGAATTCCACCACCGTAATTTCTCGAAAATTTGGCGAAAAGTGAGTAATGGAGAGTCTTAACACTAGCTTCCTTCTACCTACCCTAATATATGCAGGATGCAGCGAAAAGCAAAAAAAAATTAAGCTTAAAAATAAAAAGATTAATAAAGAAAAACGTTACAATAAGATACAAAGGAATGGCTCTTCAAATATAATACAAACTTAAATTCGAGGTGTTTCCAATTTACCAGTGACGCCTGTAATGCGGCAGAAGATTTATAGACGGTGTTCATTTAAAAAGATCTCGGTGACATAAGGGGCTATATTTGTAAATATCACTCGAATCGTGCACAAGTGTACGTGGCAGTGTTCCGATTTATGATGCTGTGGCGCTGGACGGCGTCATCCATCATGTCACTTTTTATTTATTTGTTAATATAGTTGCTACTATTTGGTTTTTATTAAATTTCAATAGTGGAATTAAATTTATATATATAGGGGAGAGGGGGGCACATTCGAACGATTTTTAAACTTTGTGTCATATCTAAAAATTCTACAGTTTTTAACTTCTTTACTATTTCACAATGCTTAGTCCAACTATTGTGCCACACAATCGTAGCATCATATGTAGAAAAATATATAAGGTAAAGGTGCAATATCAACTTTAGTAGCAGTAGTCAAATGTTCAAAGCTGCCCCCCTTGCGGGGTAGCTTTGAACATATATGGGGCAGTTTTGAACTATCATCGAATTCAATGAAATTAAAAGGCTTTTAAGTCCTTTTATTAATAAACTTAACATTAGAAACGATGGAGATCAAATATCAGTGCCATGTTAACTTAAAAAAATAATATACCTAGTTTAATATTGTGATTGTACTAGTACTAGTGTTAAATAACTTTAATATTATTAAAAGAGAGGCCGGTCGTGGCGCAGCGGCACGAGGTGTGACTGCAAAAATCGACTGGTTGTGCCACTCAACACGCAATGCCTCCAGAATTCGGCAGAAAGTGGGGAACGGAGTGTCTTAACACTAGGTTCCCGCTGCCTACCCTGCTGTGTGCGGGATACAGCGTGAAGCTAATTTATTTATTTAATTTATTATTAATAGACTTTAAAAAACGTACAAACAAAAAGGTAGCTTTGGCTTCCTAGAAGTAATGAACATTATGGGATCAATCATAGAATAAATCTAATATAATGAAAATAAAACAAAATATTTCATCTCCTCGAGTGGAGATCGAACCCACAACCAGTCGGTTGTACAGTCACACTTCGTGCCGCAGCGCCGTGACTGGCCTCAAGTCTAGTCTACGTAAGACTTTTGAAAAACTAACGCACTTGTCCTCTTTCTCAAGAAAGAAAAAAAATATAAGCTACTTTTTTATTATTCACAGATGATGAGACATTTGCTAAAACGAAGTCTCCAATATTTATTAAGTTGTAGTCTAATTTTGTTTTTCTTTCGCGGTATTTTTGTACATATAATAATATTCAAAACTGCCCCCTTTATTTTGTTCAAAGCTGCCTCAGTGGTAATAAAAAAATTACAAACGTTTTTTTTTTCAAGTAAATGTTTAAAAATTGTAGTGATTTCTAGTTTATTGCATGATATATGAAACATTCTAACTAAAAGAGGAAAAAATAAAACCATATACCTTGAATTGGATCCCTGCGATCCTTACGCGCTTATTTAAAAATGCATAAAATTTTACTCAAAATCAAACATTCCTCGTAACTCAACAACTGGCTCTCATATATCAGCGGTGACAAGTGACACGTGTGCAGATTAGTGCTGTCACTACTCAAAAAAAATCTACCAAAATTTCTTTTTAAAATAACTCTGTTAACACATATTTTCAAAGGTGCCCCTGTTCAAAGCTACCCCCCTCTCCCCTATATATATATATATATATATATATATATATATATATATATATATATATATATATATATATATATATATATATATATATATATATATATATATATATAAAATCAAATAAAAATCAGCTTCACGCTGTATCCCGCACACAGCAGGGTAGGAAGAGTCAACCAGAGAAGTAGTGAGTGAAGTGTGAGGTGAGTGTTAAGACACTCCGTTCCCCATTTTCTGCCGAATTCTGGAGGCATTGCGTGTTGAGTGGCAGAACTCAATGTCGCGCTTAACCTCGACACCAGAGCGAAGCGAAGCGAAATGGAAATATAAATTTAAGTAAATATTTCATCTCTTCGAGTGGGGATCGAATCCACAACCAATCGGTTTTACAGCCACACCTCGTGCCGCTGCGCCACGACAGGCCTCAATATATTTTATATATATATTTTAAAAAAATCATTGTTATTGACCATTAATATTAAATTAAATAAGAAAATTATATCTTTTAATAAGCATATCTATACAAGCATATTTAAAATACATACATATTGATTATAAATGAGTTTATATAAAGAAAAAAATATATAATAATATTCATATATTAAAAGAAATTAAAATATAAACAATTAACAACAGCACAAGAAGCGTCTACATTAAACACCCAACGTTTTTACGATTCTGCATCAATCAGCGCATGTAAATGTGGTGAAGATACGAAAACCGCTATATAAATGCCGTAAGAAACGAATTACTCTACACCCATACAGATATTTAATACTGTTATATGGTTAGAATAGACCTTTTAGCACTTATTATTTAAGACACAAAGACTTATCTCCTAACAATATGCTTAAAAGATGAATTGGTCTGTCGCACCCGAGTTTTATAATTAGTATAAAACACGCGATCTTCGGCTCCGAATACTGTTAGTTTCATATAAAGATCGAGTACCGCCCAACCGCACTCGTAAACTGACTGTAATGAAAAAATCGTAAAACAAGAGAGATGATGTGAAATAATCAATTTTGCGTCAATGTTCTGTAACTTTTTTTTTTTTTTTTAAGTATTGTTCCACATTAAGGATACGAAAATATTTTGAGAAAACGTATAAAAATTTGAACGTAGCGAGGCTCAAACACATGTTTTTTTTATGAAACGAAGTTTAACGTCCTTTTACAATGTACTACTAGTTAGGTAGTATTTTGTTTTATTTTTCATAACTGATAGCTAAAAATTTGGTAATTACTTTGCTTATCCTTTGCTTATTTCATAGATACCCTAAATAATTCATTAATGGAAAAAGAAAACTGATATAAATGAACTGATTTAAAGTACAATATCCCAAAATAATATGTAGAAAACCTATTATAGTTTAAAAATATTCATTATATTAGATTGTCATGTGATACATCAAAAAGAACAAACAAACATTTAAAACAACGTGGAACACCTAGTGTAGAAGAGACGAAGACGGTGCATTTTCAGCTGACATACAAAAATTGAATATCTGAAAGATCTGATGTGGAATTAGGATAAAGTTATTCAGAATAATAGGACTAAGTTTGTTAATATTTTGTGGATATACATACAACTATATGTATGACTAACGACCCGCTCGTAGCTTCGCCTGCATGGACCATTTTCAATATTTTTTTTCTGATTTACTTTCGTGATCTAATAGTATTTTAGGACAATTTTCATACATAGACAACTCAAGTTTCAGCCAATTCAGTAAAACACATATTGAAATATTTTTTTTATTTACGAACCGATTGTTTCACAAAACAATGCAAAAAATTGGAACAAATTTCTCTTTGTAAAGGGAAATTTTCCAAAATACCATAGTGAAAACTACATTTAAATCAGTTAAGCCGTTTCTGAGAGAAAATCATTCATAAAAATAATTGTTTTCCATATTCATCAATCATCATCATCATTCATCATCATCATTTCCATTATATTAATTAATACCACTACTAACAGATTCTCTCACATATTTTCCATGTACAGACAACGATGAGTTGCAGTTTTATTATACATACATATGTAAAGATTACATTCACTTATAGGTATAATTTTAGACAACAGTCACAAAGTTCACACGAAAAAACGAAAATCCATATTGCACCAAGGAATCTTAATATATTGCTTTATATTCCAAACATATTTTTTATCAGCCTTGTACATAGTCGTAAACCGTTCAATAACCCTTTGAAGGGTCTTCTCATAGTAAACATCTTCCTTAATAATTAATTTTATTACTATATACGTGATCTGTTTTTTGATAATAAATTAAAAAGATAATACGATAACATTAATGGTTCAATTAAACACTTATTAAATATGTATAAAGAAATAAAAGCATAATTTATATTTGTAAAAATGTGGAGGAGAATCTGCACTTAAGAAAAATAAACAAATGTTTAAGCTTAAATTTATTGTTATCGTCATATATGACGGCTGTGGCTTCGATTCCCATTCGGGGTCAAATATTTACTATTTGCATTTCCTCGCTTTAGACAATGCCCAGCTTTGGGTTTCGTTACTCAACACGCAATATCTCGAAAATTTAGCGAAAAGTGAGAAGCAGACTTCCTTCTACCTATCCAGATATATACGCCATACAGCATGAAACTAATTATTAATCTTAAGTTTGTTTCTCAATCCACATATTTTTTTTAAGTTAAGTTTAGAATATAACTATAATAAGTGATGTTGGAAGAAAATTGAGTGCAAAGTAGAACGAAATAAAACACCTCGAGGCTTTTACAGAACTTACATTTCTTCCAGAGTAAAATACTATTAAACTTGTACAATGTCTATCTTAAATTCTAATACAATATGTTATTCTAGAGGACCTGTTTCTTCTTCCGCTCCAAGTCTGAAAGTATATCTCGAATTTTCCGACCACATAAAGCGTCATTTTAGTAGTGTCCTGTGGTGGTAGTTCTATATTTTACTTATTTCAAAAACTTATTTTTATTAAACAAAGAGGTTGATTGACATTTTTATAATAAATTATTGCGAATATTAAAATTTATAAATATAATATCATTACAATAGTATCTACCCGATTTTAAAGCATACGATTTTGCCTTAGATGCAATTGCTAAAAACAAAAATAATAAAAACAACTTCATTCAAGATATTTATAAATAATTAAATGTTTAATCTTTTATAAAATCAAAATAAAAATCAGCTTCTCGCTGTATCCCGCACACAGCAGGGCAGGCAGAGGGAACTTAGTGTTAAGACACTCCGTTCCCCACTTTCTGCCGAATTCTGGTGGCATTGCGTGTTGAGTAGCAGAACTCAACGCCGCGCTTAGATTCTTTTATAAAAATATAATTTTATCTAATCTCAATACATGTGCCTAGTCACATACAGTTCGCGAGGCTTAAGCTGAGCTGTGCATTTAAGTGAGTGATTATAAAAGGGGAATAAAAAGTTTATTGTGAAAAATAAAAGAAATCCAAAATCCCACAAAAACAATCCATCCACTAAGAAAAAACCACTGAAGTCATCAGAAACGCGTGTAAATTTAGAATAAATCTGTATGAACACACAATTGATATGGGGACAGCCAGGAAGTAGCTGATAGAAGTCAAATAAGCTACTAGGCACTGTCGTACATCATAAAGATGCCATTTTGAAGGTATATCAAAGGGAAAACTGATCCTTTTTCCGGTTTAATACCTGCCTTCTTTGTCGCATAGACGAACATAGCCTCCGACTTCCTCATTGTGCTCAACCCTCATAACTTTTATCAATGGACAGATTTCTTTATTACACGAATACTTTTCTAATTCAATTCTCTGATCCTCCTCAATTATTTATTCGTTTCAAAGTAATACGGTGAAAGGCGACGTAAAAAAAAAGTTCCATTTTTCTTATTAAAATAGTCCACTAGAACACCCGAGGGACTTCTTTGTTACTCACCTGCATTCTTCAGCCAAGTTCAACATAAGTAAATCTTATTATATTAGTCAATGGGAGTCGAGTTACTTGAGGGAACGCGCTCATTCTATATTTATAAAAAGCCGCAAAACACGAGAATAACATTTCTATCATACTTATGCATATACTTATGCATATATAACTGACGATAAATTTTGATGTAGTTAGTACTCAATGAATGGTGATGATTAGAGGTACATTTTTTTTTTGTTTTTTTTTTTCAGCTTCACGCTGTATCCCGCATGTAGAGATGGAACGTGAAGCCTACCCTATGGGATAGTCTAGTGTTAAGATTTTTGAAGAAATGGAAAAAAAATATTTCATTTCCTCAAGTGGAAATCGAACCCAGAACGTGTCGCGTTTACAGCCACGCATGCTCGCACCAGTACGCCACAAATTAGCTCTAATAGAGGTAGAAAAATGAAAAAAAATGTTTATCCTGCATCTGCATGGTTTCAGTATAAAGCTAAATTAAATATGTTTGCGTTTATTTTTAGCTTTCCATATAAGGTAAATGTCAAATGTAGTACCTAACCTACCTTTACGAATTATAATTATTATGCCTTTTATTTTTTGCCCTTAAATTCCATACCATAAAATTGAACATTTAAAACTGAACATATTAAACTCCCTAATGGTATATTAATATACATATTAGGCAGCTGTACTATGTTGACATTACCTAATATATTTTTTTATCAGCTTCACGCTGTATCCCGCACACAGCAGGGTAGGCAGAGGGAACCTAGTGTTAAGACACTCCGTTCCCCACTTTCTGCCGGATTCTAGAGGCATTGCGTCTTGAGTGGCAGAACTCAACGCCGCATTACAACCTAGTTATAAATTAATAAATTTAATATAAACGCTTAAAGCCATATACACCATAAAAGCGCTCACAACTGATAGCTCCCCCTGCATGCTCACATAGATTTTTAAAGAGAGCAACTGAGGGTAGCTTTTATTTTCTCAGTTAAGTACACGGTTACGACACACTCGTAAAACACGGATCACTGAAAAATTTTGATATGTAACTTTTCTATTCAAATGTCGAGTTTACGAGCTGGCCCATTATAATTTTACTGACATCATATTTTTTCTCTCCACGTCGTCGTGATTATGAACGGTGGTTCAAAAGACTTCTTTTTTTTTAATAAAAATGTTATTTCTTTTTAATCACTTCCCTTTTACGGCGTCCCCGGGACTTCTCTTTTCAATTTTGCGCGGTGCCACTATAAAACTTGTTTATTTATGTTTTATTATTGGCCTTTGGAAATCGATGCTAATTAACATTTTTCTATGGAACGGTATTTATATGTACCTATTAAGATTTAATATTTTTTTTATTGCTTTAAGGAAATAAGGTATTATATATTCCTTTTATATTAAACATATTAAGATTAAGAAGCATACGGAGGCTTATATCACTCTGTTCTTCACTAAAATCATGCACACTTTTAAATTTAACACTGTAAATTATAATATCTTTTAGAGAATTATAGGAACAAAACCACAATTTTATTTAAAACGATAGTGTAGCTGCGATAGCGTTAGCGAATGTAAAAGTTTTTTTAAAGTTTTATTTACAAGTTGATTTAATTGCATTAATTACAGTTATTTTTATATTATTAACTTCACGCTGAATGCCACATATAGAAGAGTAGGGCGTGGGAATCTGAGAAAAACCATTTCAGATTCACTTTTTCTAGTATTCAATCTTTCTAATATTCAAAAATCCTAAAAATCTAAGAAGTAGTAAAATTTTTAAATACTTAACAACTAAACATATAATACATACGTACTTTATACCAGTCTGAGACTAAAAAAAAGTTAAGTAAAACAAATCATATTTTTCTTTCTATATGCATGAATAAAATATTATGTATGAATTTAGAAATTTTAAATTATCGTGGCAGTAGGACAACCTCTGACTGTAAACACGATAATTTTCTGTACAATCCGTTTCGGAGGGACGAATAACTTTCATTATCAAAACATGAATTAAATATTGCCACTCAATTCTAAACACTTACACAACTCGAATGAACTCTAAGCAGAGAACGGAGTATCTTAACACTAAATTACCTTTGCCTACTCTGCATTGCGGGAAATATCGCGCAACCAACACTTTAAAGTGGATATATTACCTATAAATAGGTACAATATAATAACTATATAGATGACTTAAAAAAATTTCAAAGGCCAGCTCTAATAATGAGTTATAAAATAAAATAAACAAATCCCATTTTATTGCCAACACGAGTTGTATCAAAAACTGCTCTAATTTATAGTATATGATGTCATAAGCACAAAGTGGAACTCAATAAGAATAAAAGATACGCTTTGAAAAACATGTGGCTGGGTAGCGTGAGAACATAAAAACCAATCCGAAGAAAAAAAAAACAAGAAACTTCGTGAAAAATCGTTTTGCAAATACTATTTTCGCTTGTTAAAGTAATGTGATTTTTTTATATTGGAATTTTATGTAGATTCTGTAATGAAATGTAATACTAAGTAAAACCAGTAGTCAAAAATATCAATGTTTTGGCCGGCTTGTTATTTTTAAAAAAAAAAAATTAGCTTCACACTGTATCCCGCACACAACAGGGTAGGCAGAGTGAACCTAGTGTTAAGACACTCCGTTCCCTACTTTCTGCCGGATTCTGGAGGCATTGCGTGTTGAGTGGCGGAACTCAACGCCGCGCTTAACCTCGACACCAGAGCAAAGAAAATGGAAATATAAATTTAAGTAAATATTTCATCTTCTCGAGTGGGGATCGAACCCACAACCAGTCGGTTTTGCAGTCACACCTCGTGCCGCTGCGCCACGACCGGCCTCAATTGTTATTTTATATAACTAATAATCGAGAGTTCCTCCAGAATATATATACACGTATATATAGCCGTATATACGTATATATAGCCGTCGTATATACACGTAGGTACATGTTCATACATGTACGTACCTAGAAATGGTCAAAATTATTTAGTACTTAGTACTTATTTCTAGTGCTCGTCTTTTTATTAGTCATTTATTTGTACTTTGAAGCCATCTGCAGTGGAAAAAAATTACATTGCAATCTAAATTGGATTAATTTCATTTGAATGAGTGCCGACACTCAACTTTCCCAGAACGGAGTATCTTAACATAAAGCTTTGCGGGATACAGCGTGAAACCAAAATAAAACTTACATGAGAATAGTATAATATAATATAGATCAAAAAAATAAACAAACACATTTACCATATTAAATAACCATTAACAAGTGTGCACAGAACTTAAAATGTTAAAAGCACACCTTGCTTATGTTCACATAAAAGTTAATTAATCGACGATAAGAATATATATTTATATATAAATAAATATTTATTTAAATTTCCAAGTATAAAAATAAGGTCAGGTCAATAGTCGAGCACAATGTGTGGTTGTTTTTTGACCACAGAGTTATGTAAGAGAGCGTCGGAATTGGATTCGAAACTTCGATTTCTCAGAAACGTGCTTTAAAGAAAAACATTGATATTTTATCGATTCGAATTCGATACGGGGGCATAGTTGAAATTCAAGCTATAGTTGTAATGGTTTGTTGAAATAGAGCAGCTCCAATTAGCGCGGCTCTCGTGGTGGAACGAGCTGCAATGTTAAATGCTTGCTATTTTAATCTTCTTTTAGAATGCCCGCCTGTTTTCGTTGTTATTATTAACGTAACTATTATATATCATGGCACAATGGTACAGCGTCTGACGCGATGATAGTGGGTTCGATTCTCACTCAGAGAGTATGAATTATTTTCTTTTCATCTCTGTAAGAACAAAACACGGGGTTAAGTTTCGCTATTCAGTTCGTAGTGTGTTTAATTCGGACGAAAAGCGGAGAACGGATTGTCTTAACATTAGATTCTTGTATAATAGTGAATATAGTGTAAATATAAATTAAAGATAAAAATAATATTTTCTTATTATAAGTATTAATTGTGTATGTAAGTAATAATATAATATATAAGGAAATTAGATTTAATAATAAGATAAAACAGAGTACGGACCAAATGTCTGTAGACACACTAAACACTCACTATGTGTACTGTAAATACACTAAACTCTCTCTAATGATAAGTACATATAAAAGAATATTGTCGGTGACATATAAACTCTATTGTTTTTTAAATATATTTTAATCACTAAGCTTACATATGAAAGTAAACACAAATTTTGCATATTTTTAAACAATAGTATTGTTTTTTGGCCAATAAGTTTGTGTAATACATATATTTGAGGTATTACCGTTAATAATAAGACTGTTATCGATCTATCATCTACTCTAACATATAAATATAAGAATTTATTCTCGAATGTAAAAAATAACACAGCGAGCTTTCCAAACTAGTAGTAAATGCTTTTAAATGTCGCAAATATCTAGTAGTCGCTCAAACAAAACGAGTCAAACTGGTCTAAGGTTTTCAAAGTTTCTTTTCATATGGTTTCCAATTTCTCCCCGCGCAAACAACACAATAAAGGGGATGTATGCAAGGCACCGTGATAATAGCATCGAGTTAACGTGGAACAAACAACAGGCGCACAAAGGATCGTGCGGCTTAACTATATGGAAAGTTTATTTGATAGAAATATTGTGTACCAAAGGTGGTCACTGAACGAAATCTTGGAAACGAGCGACTACTACGTTTATATTTTTCAAAATTCAATTGGATAATTTTTTTCTTTCTTTATAAACAAACTATTTAATTGCATCGATTGAGAAATAAGCAATATTACAAGATGTTTTGGCTTGAATTCTTCTGTAGCTTCAAATTTTATATAAAATTAAAATAAAAAAATTAAATCAGCTTCAAGCTATATTCCGCACACAGCCGGGTAGGCAGAGGGAATCTGGTCTTAAGATACTCCGTTCCCCACTTTCCCCTGAATTCTGAAGGCAATGTGTGATGAGTGGTGGAACTTAACGCCGCGTTTTGCGGCGACACCAGAGAGAATAAATTAAAATACAAATTTAAATATATTTTTATTCCACGAGTAGTAATCGAACCCACAACCAGTCGTGTTTACAGTCACACTTTATGCCCCCGCACCACGACTGACGCAGGACGACTATTGTATATAATTCTGTAATTTTCGGAAAATATGAGTATACCCATATTAAAAAAAAACTTTCTCTAAATTGAGGTCAAGCAAAAAATAATAAAGAATTAAAGAGCATGCAGCTGTGTCTAAATTTCGCGGCGAGCTGAGCAGCCATTATTCCAAACCATAAATAACTCCACTCCACTCCACTATACAAAAACGACAAACCCTTCATTGCCTCTTCCTTTTACGGTTCCGCGAAGAGATATAAAATATGTGCGAGCCAAAACAATAGCTATAAAATCGAAATGGCGGGGCCACACGCTTTTCACTCGAACAAAATGTTACTATAATTTCGCATTATGTAACAGACGGAAGGAGTTCGAAGTTGCTTGGCGGGATTCGTATGCAGTTGGGATTTAAAAATAACTCAAGGCTATCCAGCGGCACGACGTCGAGGGTCCCTTTTGAGAGATCAAGGTGTACCAGTTTTGCGGGATGCCTCCGCTAACCACCAGGCTGTTGAAAACAACTATCAAGATAACGATAATATAGGAATGCTTTGTAAATTTTTTGTTTTTTTTGTATTATATCTCACGTACAAGTTGATTATACAGATTAAATATTCTTAAATCATATTTTTTTTATATAATAATGGATAAATTTATATAGAAGATAAAAAGTGTGGCAGGTAATTATCATTATTTTTTAACTTCTTGTAATCCTTAAAAAGGTTAATAAATGTATGTGTTACTAAAGTACATACATTAAAATGTTAGGTTTAAAAGCCACAAGAACGATTTATTATGTATAATTAATTTAATTTATAATGCTTAAAAAGTTTTCTTCATATATTATTATAAAAATAAATTAAATCTGCTTCACGCTGTGTCCCGAGTGAAAGATAGGCAGAGGGAACCTAGTGTTAAGACATTCTGTTCCCCAATTTCCGCCGCATTCTGGAGGCATTGCGGGTTGTGTGGCGGAACTCAACGTGAAATGAAAATATAAATTTCAATAAATATTTCACTTCCTCGAGTGAGGATCGAACCCACAACTAGTCGTTTCGTCATTTGTGTCCCTGCGCCACGACTGGCCTTAAACAATTTATTTTTTTATTTATTATATATATACCTAATTAATATATAATATACATATATAAATTATTTGTACTTTTAGTTATAAAAAATAATTAAAATTACTTAAACGAAAATGACATAGATAGACGCACTAATTAAAACTAGTAAAAAAAGGAAAAAAGAAGCATTTTATGTTTTCGTAAGTTTGCCTACCGACAATAAAGTAAAAAATATAAAGCTTTGAAAACAGGTAGGTATCGTCAATTAAATTATTTACATTTAGATAAGATATCATATAATACGTGTATTTTTTTTCTTTTACTGGTTAAAACCCGAAAAGTTTTTTTTATATAGTCTTTTATAACAATAAAAAATAGTTGAAATGAATACGTAATGAAACGACATCGTAAAATAATTAGACACTAGCAGAATTTGATATGTTTAATATATGCATAAATTATACTTATATCAAACAGTGATTACAGTAAAAGCTTTTAGACATAAAATATTTTTTGCATGAATATTGTATAGGTACATCTTTGTAATTAGAATTATATCTATATACATAAAATTAGAAAGCTTATCTTGTAATACTAAACACCACAATTTAATAGACCAATTAAAAATCACCCAGCTTTTTACATTAGGCACAAATAATAAATATATCTAAGTGATAAGATAATAATAAAATATAAACTAAATGCGCTGTGAAGGAAAAGCGTTACTATTAACCAATAGCCTGTAAACTAAATGCAAAAACAAGTTCACCTATAAAATTCCTGCGCACGCGCATTCAAAATGCAAACAAAAAGCGAACATCGCGGACCTTGAACAACCCCAGCAGGTGTACGCTCTGATGCACCTGCTGGTATTATGCAGTGACCTATAAAAGTAATTATTAAACAAAACACTTATTCCCTCACAATTATCCCTTAGATGTGGGTCAAATAAAAACTGTTCATACATATTGCCGATTAAATTTGCCTTTGGCGTACGTTCTTGTGCATTGATGTGAACAATGGTGTGCATTCGTTTTAATAAATAAATTATATTACTTCAAACAGTAAGAATATCCTTTAAAATGCTTTTTAATGTACGTTTCTTTCCAGTTCCACTTTCTATCAAATTCCTGAGGATCGCGTTGAGTGGCGAAACTCAACGCCGCGCCGCACATTGCTTTGTTACCAGAGCGAAGGAATGAAAATATTAAATACTGCATTTAGCCTAGCGAGAATCAAATCGAATCCACAACCGTCGTGCTTACCAGACGCTCGCTTCTACTCCTGCCCGACAAGAAATAGAAAAATTATAGTAATTAATAATTTCCATTTCTCCACTTTGAGAAGATGAAGTGCGGTGTTATACTCCGCCATTCAACACACAGTGTCCCGAGTTTTAGTGGAAATGATATATACTACTGCTTGAAATTGAAACAAAAATACCTATAGATCTGTATAATAAACATAAAAACAATGGAAAACCCGTAACAATAAGGCTAGACATTGGCCCATCATCAAAACTTCGCGTCGTGACCACCATTATGTGCTAACGAAGTCACACTCGACAACATTACCTATATGTAACGTTTTTTGTATTCTGCAATGCATCCGTTCGTCGGAGGAAATGAGGGCTTTATGTAAAATTTTACTGGCTGGCTTTGTACGTATGCGTCGCTTAACAAGCTTTATCATTTAGTTTTATAGTCCCTATGTTAAAATACATGAATCAGCTTCACACATAGTAGGATAGTCAGAGGGAACCTAGTGTTAGGACACTCCGTTTCCCACTTTCCGCCGAATTTTTTGAGGTATTGTGTTTTTATTGGCGGAACTCAACGCCGGGGTTTTTGCCTTGATGCCAGAGCAGTATTCCGAATGGGGACCGAACCCACAACCGTTGCGTTACAGTCATACCACGCATATTAATAACAGTAATTTCATAATAATTGCTACGTTATGTTAATTATTCATTTTATGAGAAGTTGGGAGAATTTACATCTTTCTGTTTCCAATTTAATATCGAACTTAAAAGATTTTTAATAATTTAATGGCCATCCATACAAGAGGTCACACAGATGTGCGGACTTCAGACAAAGGCTTTAGTATAATCGCGGGATCGGACGGGTTGAACGCAGTTTCCTTCCAACCTCATATATTAATATCTAAAAATTATTAGATATTATTACTTAGGGATAAAGTAAAATATTGAACTGTTATCATGATTTTGCTGTATCTTTATCTTTGTCGGAACCCGATTTGACTGGTGTACGACACACGTGGTTCTCCCCTCGCAATGCAGTTATCACCTGGTGGGGCAAGTCCAAATGGAATTGGGTCACACGTTGCGCCACTGGTTTCTTTATGCTAGTCACTACTATACGATCTTGTTGATTTGATCCTCTTACACGTACGCATTTCCTTATTATAATAGAAATTATATTATGTAAAGATTTTTATATATTTCAAGTTGTTATTGAAACAATGATGTTTATTTTAATATAGAATCATTTATTATTATAAAAAAAATAAAGACTTATTTACTATTTCAAATTTCGAGGCCAGTCGTGGCGCAGCGGCACGAGGTGTGACTGCAAAATCGACTGGTTGTGGGTTCGATCCCCACTCGAGGAAATGAAATATTTACTTAAATTTATATTTCCATTTCTTCGCTCTGGTGTCGAGGTTAAGCGCGGCGTTGAGTTCTGCCCCTCAACACGGAATGCCTCCAGAATTCGGCAGAAAGTGGGTAACAGAGTGTCTTAACACTAAGTTCCCTCTGCCTACCCTGCTGTGTGCGGGATACAGCGTGAAGCTGATTTATTTACTATTTCAATGAAACGTACATATATACCAAAAAATACATTTTTCTTCTCACGTATATTATATATACTTAAGCCTATACAAATTCACATGCCAATTACAGCAAAATATATAATTTTGTTCCTTAGTTATGACGGAATATTATTATTGTAATTTATAAAAATAGTTTCAAATAAGAATGTACGCATAACTATAGTTTTCTACCAACTTAGCCTTGGACCGGTCTTGGCGTCATTGTGCCTTTCAATATCACCCTATACAAATACGAATAGTACACACGTGCGATTTGAATGGTTAAAAAACTCTTTTATTATGAAAGGGCTGGTCAAGTTGTAAGAAAAATGGGGAATTAATTTATTGTGAACGTATTTATGTATGTACTTGTATTTGTGTATTTGAACGCAGGTGTTTTAAGTTTGGGGCCGCGTGTTGCGTAATGTGCTCCATCTACTGTAGTCATTGCTGAGACAAAGAAGTTTTTATGTTTTAGTTTAGGTCGTAATTAAAATATAATTTATTGTTATTTTTATTAATTTGGAATACATTACATTATTTCATTACTACATTTTTTTTAAAATATAATTTAATATTTAAATAAATGGGAGATATACGCGGGTGTTTCACAACGTATATATGTTTGGAGTGAAAAATCTATATCTAATTGAGATTTATTTTTATCTAATACTTGCTCTGCAGGGGCTCTTGACTGGACCAACATAACGTCAGTTTTAATCATAATTATCAACATTCATCGTTTTATATCCTTATCAGTTTTCTTATTCTTAATTATAGCATACGTAGAATATAATTTTTTCAAGAAGAAGGAATTTGAAGTGTAAAAGTCTTAATTTGAGCTTAAAAACGGCGAATTTGGAGTGTAAAGTAATTAATTTGGTGTGTAGAAGTATGAATTTGAAGTGAAAAATCTATTTCATATATGTGCATGCATATATATGTATGCACCTACCTATACATATAATTAATTATAAACAAATATAAATATTACCAGAAACAGTTTGGCTTGTCATATTAACTTATTATTGTCATCAGCTTAAATCAATTTACAAGAGGCCATCATGTCACAGTGGGACAGCGTCTGGCTGTATCCGTGAATGTTCTGGGTTCGATACACATTCGATGGAATGATCATATTTAAATTATTCTTGTTCGCTAAAATGCAATGTCGGTGCATGGGTAACGAAGCGTTCAATACTATGCGGGGAAAGGCGTAAAGGTCTTAAGCTTACACATTTTATTTTTGAAATTTCATGTTATCGTTGATATCCAGAAGTCAGAAGTATAGTGAAAAATAATTATTTGTTTTGAATTACGAATTGACTGTACCTACAGACGCCATATTGTCTGTCCAATAGTGAGGACCCAGACGATATCTTATTAGCTTTACCTAGAAAATATATGGAGTGCTTAGAATTATATAGACTTAAGCTGATAAGAAGACAGCGTTACAGTCACTCAAACTTGTTTAATAAATACCCATTTATTAGGTGTTATATAAGTTTTTATTGTTTCATATTGAGATTTAAAATGTAAAATGTGTAACAAATAAATAAACCTAGCTTATTTATTTACTTATTTATTGTATGTACTATTAATTATTGCTATATTTGCTCATAAAACATGTAAATACAAAGTTTTATTTAATGACAATTGTGCGATAGATCTCTTTAATCTCGTTTCAATATCAGAGTAGCTCTTATGGAATACAGAAAAAGAAATAAAAGAGGCACCGTCATGCCGTGCGGTGTGATCGAGCCCGTAGTGGCTGCAGCGCGGCGCGAGTACTCTGCATCTCGCGGCCCGCACTCCGCAGGGTGCAAGGGCACGCCGCACCGCGCACCGCCCGCGCTCGCTCTCGCCCGCTCCCGCGAAAGTGAAAATTCGCCAGGCACTTTCTCCCCACCCGTCGCGGCGGCCGCGTCGCCCCGCCCCTCGCGGCGTCCCCCCGCGCGCCCCCCGCCCGCCCCGCGCTCGCCCCGCGCGCAAGGTCAGCCCCGTGCAGGGTGGCGCGGCGGCGCGGCGACGCGCTGCGCTCTTGAAATTTCGCTTTCGTTCACTCGCGGTTATTAGTCGGCCGCGCGCGCTCCGGCAAGCATGTGTCTCGCGTGACGCGCTCACAGCCCCCGCACGCCCGACCCGATACGGAGTGACTGCAGCATGGCCCCGCGGCGGCACGGCACCGCCGGCGAGCGAGGCCCCGAGGACGCGCGCGCGTGCTGCGTGCCCGGCGAGTGCCTGCGCCCGCGCGACGCCGTGCGCGCCGAGGACTCCGTGCGCGTGCTGTGCAACAACGACGCGTGCGCCGCCGGCCGCCACATGCACCGGGAGTGCTTCGAGCAGTGGGAGCTGGGCGTGCTCGCCTACCTCAAGTCCTGCGGCCGCGCGCGCTCCTGGTCCGAGAGACAGCGCCACCAGAACCTGTGGACCAAGAAGGGCTACGACTTGGCGTTCAAGGCGTGCGGCTGTCGGTGCGGCCGCGGCCACCTCAAGAAGGATCTCGACTGGACCCCGCCCGGCGCCGCCATCAGAGCTGACGACGAGAAGAAGAAGCGCAGGCGGGCCCGCTCGGGGCGTACGCCGGCCGCGGTAGACGCCCGCACGAGAGCCTTCAGTCTTTCGAGCTCAGGTTCCTGTTCCCCGCCATCCGGACCATCCGAGCCCTCCACCAGTCCGACGCACGCTCATCCCATGACACCTGCGAAGAGAAACTCGAAACCTGAAATAGTATCAGATAGGATCAGGTAAGATATAATTACGCTTTCTGTTATATTTTATTGGCAACTATGCATCAAACCGCTTGTCAACATGAATACTTGTATGAATAATTAAATACAGGTAGGTAGGTAGACATTGTGGCATTCACAATGTTTATTGGGAGTCAAAACATGTCCGCCGCGGTCCGCACAAGTTGTAACAACAACACGACGAGCGGCGCCAGGCAGGCCGGTACAGTCGCTACGTTAATGTGAAACCACACCTACGCTCTTTCTATTAGTATTAGCTGCAAATTACACCTACGATATTGAATACCTGCTTGCTGGTTGTTCGTGCTGAGTCTATAGGAGCCTGATATTGGCGGAGAACTGGTTCGCTGCGGAGGAATATCGAAAACCGGACTCTTGTGTGCACATTAACATGATAGCGTCAAATATTTTCGTTTGTTTTTTTTAGTATACTTTTTTAAAAACAAAATAGGAGGCAAAATCTTATAAAGCCAGATTCGTGAATAATCATTAATATATAATACCTATTTAATAAATTTGCAAACTTGGCTTTTCAAGATTTTGCCACCTAAGAAACCACGCAAACGAAAATTTTTGATGTTACCTATCATGTTAATAAAATACATAATAATTCATATAATTTTTAATTGCATTTTTTCTATTTAGTAGTATTCTTATATTAATCTAATTTTGTATATGAATTCTTAATTACATAGTTATTTTTTATTGCGATGTCAATATTAAAGTAAGCCGGATGTTACGCCACTTGGCCCACCTGGCTTTGCTTACCAAAATTAAAATTTGATTTTATTACGCGGCAGGTGTGATCCACCTGACACACATGAAAAACACTGCTAATGTACGGTAAAAGTTAATTAATTATATGAAAAATAGAAAAATGTATTTTGTAATTTTACGATCATAAATTTATTGACTGAAACATAATTATACATTTACAGTGATGAACGCTGCCATAATAAAATTATCTTCATATTTAATGAGGTATCTTAAGAAACTTGGAAAAAATCATACAAGTTGTAATGTTGTTATAAAATCAACAAAAACATGTAACTTGGACTTCTGAAGTGAAATAAATTCTTATAAGAAATTATTTGTCAGAATTAAATATAAATAGAAACAATATAATTCTTACAAATACACAGTACCATACGCCGTAACGGTGTAACTTTTTACTAGAACACAACGTAAAACAAGCATGTAATTTTATAATATAATAATAGTTAATTTATATAAAATAGCACAATAGAATATACACTCAGTAACATATACGATATACAAAATAGTTTAAAAAAAAAATCAACACGCAACGCCTTGAAAATTCGGTGGAAAGTTGGTTTAACGGAGTTTTTTAACACTAGGTTTTCACTGCCTAACCTGCTGTATGTGGAATATAGCGTAAAGCTAAAGAAGAAGAAAAAATATATCAACCTTGAGAATTAAAACAACGAGTAATATATATTGAAAATTAAATCCAAATGAAAGCACAAACATGATCGAGCAGGAAATCATTAATTTCATATGCAAAATATTTTCTCAGGAATATTTAAATTGCCATATCACGTTCTCCGAAAAAGGCGACTGACGTTAAAAAGCACATTCTACAACAATAGCGATTCAATTTATTGTGTTCAAAACAATAAGTTTTTGCGAGGCTTGTACTTTATTCGGTCGCCTCCCAAATTGTGGAGCCCTAAAAATGCAATTTTGCCGGTCCCATGCATTAACTGCGCTTCGTTGCACAGCTGGTTTCCGTTTCCCGTACATACGTACATACATACATACATACATACATGGGTTTACATGATAACTAAAATGTATTTTCCCGAAATTGCCACAGCTGCCCTCCGCAATTTGTTGCGGTTTCTTTGCCGATTCGTTATTCACCTTATCGAATTGTGTTAGGTTCGTAAGTTGTTTTGCATTGGTATTGCAATTACTGTGTATTGAGTAATGTTTGATAAGAAATGTTATTTTTCATCAACATAATAATACTGTGAGGCCAGTCGTGGCGCAGTGGCACAAGCGTGCGACTGTTAACGCGACAGGTTTTAGGTTGGGTTTCTACTCGAGGGAACAAAATATTTCATATTTTCATTTCCTCGCTCTGGTAACGAGGCGAAGCTCGGCTTTGAATTCCGCTGCTCAACACGCAACGCTTGGGCGGAAAGTCGGGAACAGAAGTGAATGAGAACGGAGTGTCTTAACACTAGGTTCCCAAATTTCCCTCTGTCTCTGTGTTACCGAGATATAGCGTGAAGCTAAAAAAATATACTTACTGTTTTTTACTTTTAGATTTTTCCTAATACTTTAAACTTAATAATATTTCTTTCTTTTTACTGACAGCAAGACCGAAAAACATGACCGTAGTTACTACGTATCATAATTTAAATACGCTTCCATATCACGAGACACACAAATCATTCATTCATATAATCGTTCATACAAACACAAAATAAACAAAGAATTTAATTGAATACATTCAATTGCTCCAGAACTTTATCTTAACAAATAAATGACTACAGAATTAAAAATAGAATTTAATCAACACGTTTTATTTTAAATACGAGGACAAATAAATATAAGAATTTATTATGTACAAACGATGATGTTTGTTACGATTGCTTTATTTGCATGCTTTAAATGCTACCTATGTTTTTATGGCTCTTGGCTTTTAAAGTCCACGCAGTTATTATTAAAATGTTTATATCATTTATTAATATTTATGTTTATGCTATAATGCTTTGTTTACAAATTTAATGTGTAGTGAGGCCAGTCGAGGCAGCGGCACGAAGTATGACTGTAAAACCGACTGGTTGTGGGTTCTATTCCCACTCGAGGAGATAAAATATTTACTTAAATTTATATATCCATTTCTTCGCTCTGGTGTCGAGGTTAAGCGCGGCGTTGAGTTTTGCCACTCGTTATGCAATGCCTCCAGTATTCGGCAGAAAATGGGGAACGGAGTTTTAACACGAGGTTCCCTCTGCCTACCCTGCTGTGTGCGGGATACAGCATGAAGCTGATTTAATATAGATGTTGTAAATATATTTAATAATATCTTTGGTTTTCGCGTTTATTTTGTGTTAAAGTAGTCGTAGACGATTTTTCCCAATACAACAATATTCACCTTAATATAGATAGTATCGTTTAAAATAAATGAGGGAAACAGCGTGGAGTTAAGAAAATACTATGTTAGAGTAGATATAATTAAAAGAAAAATAATTATTTTTAATTACATTTTTGTTAAATTTATTTTGTGAAACGTAAAAGCTATAAATCTTAGCAGCTAATAGATAGTAGACATGCGAAGTTATTAGGTCTTAAATAAAACTGGTTTTGATCAGGTTTCTCAAAAAAAAAACTTAAAATATTTATTTGGCAAAGTTGTTATCGTTTAAGGCTGCAGGCACATAATATAAATCTATTTTAATTAAGATTCATTTTTTTAAATAGATATAATATTGAAGATATTATTTGTTGAGGCCAGTCGTGGCGTCCCCTACGCCACGACTGGCCTCAACCGTGACCTCAAGCGTGTGACTGCAAACGCGACAGGTTGTGTATTCTATTCCCACTCGCAGAAATAAAATATTTAACATTTACGTTTTTTCGTTCTGGTTTTGCAAAACGCAAAGCGCATCATTGAGTTCTGTCATACAACAACCAATGTTTCCAGAATTTGGCGGAAAGCTGGGAACAAAAGTGTATCAGGTTCCCTCTGTGTACCCTGCTATGTGAGGAATACATGGTGAAGTAAATAGAGAGTACAGTTAAAAAAAAAGCATACTTTCTGCAGACCAGATATCAAGAAAGGAAATGAACTAACAAGATATTATATAGCAAATATAAATCACAAATCCTTTTAGCCAAATCATTAAGATTTAAATCTGGATGCTTTCAATATTGAAAGTCTTCATTCTTTAAACGTATAATACGTAGGTGTTGTAGGTATGTTTGTGATTGCGCCGTGGGCCGTGGGCGAAGACTGTATGACATCCGACTTATTTAGTCGTTAACTTGACCTATAAAAACAAGTTGGACTGTAACCTCGACTAATTGAGATTACTCCTTGAAGAATCTGTGTATTTCATACAGAAACATGATTTATTTAACGCTTTTGGGTATAATTATATATCCATATATGTATTTATCAAATTTAAATTTATAAATAACATTGGACGTCACTACTATTATATTTTTTAAATAAAAATAATTGTAACTTATACTGTGTTCATATTTCTGATAAAAAAAATAGTAATTACAAATCATTGTAAATTATGAACCATTTTGTTCTAATTATTAGCTGTAGCTATCAATATTTATGGAGCACTCAGTTATTATTTATGTCTTGGCATTTTATTTTCTGTCGCTCTAGATTTTAACTCATTATACATATATAATAAGTAAAAAAGTATGTTTATACTCTTTATTGATACATACTCTATAGTTTTATACATAACATTAATAGACCGAAGCTTAAATTTGAAAATATTAAAGTATTTTCTTTGGGAAGTCAAGTAAGTACTCGTAGTTATACATTCCCGTATGAGGCAATCTGTATTCCATACATGAATCATTGTATGCCCGCTGATCGTATTAGGCGAACTAATATGAATTTATAAAACGGGTTAGACGACTCAATTGTTGCCAGTACATCTATTTGTCATCTAATGACTGTCGCAGGATGTTTATTTATAGAATTTTAAATTATCGATTTTAGCATAACAAGAGAATAAATAAAATAAATAAATCAGCTTCACGCTGTATCCCGCACACAGCAGGGTAGGCAGAGGGAACCTAGTGTTAAGACACTCCGTTCCCCACTTTCTGCCGAATTCTGGAGGTATTGCGGTTGAGTGGCAGGACTCAACGTCGCGCTTTGCCTATATAAATTTAAGTAAATATTCAATCGGGATCTAACCCACAACCAGTCGGTTTTACAGTCACCCTTTGTGCCACTGCGCCACGACTGGCCTGAACAGAACACAACAAAATAATATTAAACTATAATAAATTAATATTTGTATTATATAAATACGCGATTATTTTTATTTAGTTATGTAATTTCGAAGTTTTAATTATTTTAATTTATTGGTGATCATTTCAATAATTACAAGAAATAATGCATTCATTATAAAAAAAACACAAGCGAAGAAATAAACACAACGTTATTACGTAATTGTGAATTATTTCACCTTTGTAATTTAATTTTTAAAGAATGTCGTATTTATAATGTAGTCAAACAGGATTTTTTATCATCAACTTCAGAAAAAAACGTTAATAACTCTATAATGCAAAAACCTTAAAGAACCATAAACAGGCAATATTGTTAACATACTTTTTTTTCTTTATATTTATGAACTTACATACAGACATCAGATTTGTTATTATTTTTTTGGAAGGAAGTATTTTTTTTACGTCATACATAATGACTTCGACAAAAAAAATCAGTCCGATCACGTTTGTCGTAACCTTGAGACGAGCCCACTCCGACAAACCACGGCAAACATTGCATTGTTAATACAATCCACTGTCAATTTAGACTTTTGCTTTTTTTGTTAAGAATAAACACTAAGAATATGGTGACATTTTTTTTTGTATTTTTCTCAAATGTTATAACCTCGTTAGTAATTGTTACGGCGTCTTGGCGCATATAAAACCGGTTGTTCTCTTAATGGTTGCGAGTGTGATTCTCATTGAAGGGAATGTTACGTGTAGGTATGTTATAAAAAACAGCAAAAATTGGGATATTTTTGGATAGTGTCTTTACAAGTTTAATCCTCTCCACGCTTATATTCCGAGGATTAGTAAAACTAAAAATAAAACTTATATTATACTATTTCAAGTATAACACCTGGTTGTTTTAGTTGGTATAATAATGTCAATACATGTGTTTTCAGTGTTAAATACATATTGTATAATCATTGTATTGTGAAAAATTAAATACAGATAAGTAACAAAGACATATTATTTACATTCATTATCTTGTATATACCTATTAATGTAAGCGATAAATAATAAAAAAAATCTTCTGTGTCTTGAATACAACTTTCTTGTCTTATATTAAACAAAATCTTATTCTAAAATGACATGAAATAAGTTGTAAGCGTGTTGAAAAATTTAAATCTAAAATATTTTTTCAATTATGCAATCGAAGTAAAGACGATACTTAAGAAATTTAACACATAGTAAATAAAATTTAAAGCGTGTAAATGTACAAGTGCCTCGGACCTTGGAGGCCGTTCCTTAGCTGTTCGTCTGAGGCGCGACCGCTGTGACTCAGGCATCAGTGGGGCGTGATACGATTGAGGGGGGCCTCCATAGGGTATCAGCTTCGTTAGTTTTTTAAATATGCAAGTCTATTGCAATTATAAAAAAATGTAAATTGGGACCGTCGTGGCGCAGTGGTACAAACATGTGTTGCCATTCGGGAAGTGAATTATTATTTATTAATACATATTTTCATCTTTTAACTCTAGTAACAAGGGAAAAAGCGCAGCGTTGACTTCCGCCACTCAACAAGAAATGTCACGAAACATCGGCGGAAAGTGGGGAATGGAGTGTCTTAACACTAGGCTGCCTCTGCCTACCGTACCAAATGCGTAAAGCTGAAAAAAATTATAAATCTTATTCTCCTATCTATATATACATAAATATAATAGACGCAACTCTGTATAAGTGTAAAATATTTACCTAAGTACCGAGAGTATCATTATTTTCGCTTAACCACAACAAGAGGTCTAAATTCTCATCAGACGTGGTGGTTTCCGTCCTCATGTTTTCCATGGACGTGGTGGAGGGCGGCGAGGCTCGTTACCGTCGTTTTTAGGGCGTGATCGACGCAACGGCGCATGCTTGCATAAATTGCAGCTGCAGTACCCCGATCTCGTCTACGTGCATCTCTTTCACTGAAGCGTGCGTTTGTACCGCCGCCCCACGTACTGTGGTCGACCTTGTGCCGAGTTTTGGCCGATATATTCTTTATAAGGTATACGTCTCGAACCATCGTGCAAGACAATACCATGTTGCTTTTGGCGAAGTAAAAAAAGTTAACTTTTGTAATTATACTTGCAAATTTTTATAATTATTCATGCATTCAGCTCGGCTAAGATGTGTTTACGTGTGTATTGTACGCTTTGCTATATACATGCACGCACTAATGTAAGCCGGTGTAATGCAACTACAACAAAAAACTCCCCTTTCGTACAGGTTTTGTTATAATACCTAAAACATTTTATCGTTGCCACATTATTTTACTATACACAATTCTATTACAAATGTATATATATAAAAGTTTTGTATAAATATCCTATAAAGATGTATTTGAATAGTTTTATTAAAAACGAAACCTTAGATTTATTGGCAGCAGGGCATGGTCAGTTGCAGTGCTCCATTACGCAGTCGACCGGCGGAGCAGCGACAATTCAGAACAGTCCGTGCATAATTCAGCCATTAATTCTCGAAATGACTTCAAGTCCTGCTGGCCAGACGCAGTTGACCAACCTTATACGACGCTATATGTCAGGATTCTATACAACTTTCAAGACTGCTAAAACGACTTTGCAACGAGTTCCAAGCAATTTAAAAGCAGTCAGTACATTATATTGACTTAGAACTTGTAGCGTTGTAAATGTTGTTATCAAAGCATATTTTATTTCAGTTTATTCAATTTACCAATCAAGCCAGTCGTGGCGCAGTGTGTGACTAAACGTGGCAGATTTTGGGTTCAATTCTCACTGGAAAGGAAATATTTAATATTTTTATTTAGTGTTGAGGCAAAGCGCGGCGTTGAGTTCCGCCACTCAATACGCAATGCTTCCTTCCAGAATTCGTCAGAAACCTCTGCCTATCCTGCTTACGTACGGTATACAGCGTGAAGCCATTTAATTTACAAGTCCTTTGTGCGATATATTTTTAGTATATTTATAACTTGTGTACCATATGTAAGTATAAGCTTATATTCCTTCAAAGCGAACAAACATTGAAGCTGCAGTGGAGAAAGTACGGGTTCAGGGACGAGGTGCTATTTACGTCGCGCGGCGGGCGATCGTCGATGCAATTAAATTTGTAAGAGAAGCTTTATGTTTCGAGCTAAATATAAACGTATCTCGCGACGTTGCCGTGCCGTATTCTGGCCAAATGGCACTCTCGTTCTCTGCATTTCCGTAATTAAAGTTTTCATTGTACACTTACGTAATTTTGATTCCTATATGAGGTATTTTATAAAGATTTTTATTTATAATAAATAAATAGCTAAAATAATTATGATGCAGAAATAATAAAGCAAAAATGTTGTAAATCAACTAATATACTATTTCGTACATTTATTTATATCATAAAATATTCACTTTAAAAATAGTTTTAGTAAAAGAATATTCCGAGCGAGCGTCGAGTTTTGGTCTGCCATTCGAAATACCGTGTTCACTGGACTGAAAACAACCAGATATTGTATGTTTCACAGATACAGCTGACATTTAGCAAAGTACACAAGCGGTTATCTCTTCTTATTGTGGCGTCGTGTTTAATATTTTATCCCTTCACTCACACCATATAAGGCATGGACTAAATTGATTCATAGTAGCTTCGAAATCACTGTTTCTTAATGTCTTAGTTCAAAATTGCGTTTTACTGCAACTGCAGTGTGCAATATGCATACGAGTTAATACAAAGCGAAATCTCAATTACAATACGGTATACCACATGGCCCTGATGCCAGTAAATCTTGAAATATATCCACCGCAGTGGAGTGAGAATGACGTTTAGATTAGATATCTGATTTATGTTCACGTTGACTTGTCGCTTGATATCTTGATAGTGTAGCTTTTAAAACAATAAGCAACAAACAAAATAAGTCTTAGGTCAGTCGTGGCGCAGGGGCACAGGTGTATAACTGTAATCGCGACAGGTTGTGGGTTCAATTTCCACTCGAGGAAATGAAATATTTAAGATTTTCTCTGGTGTCGAGGCAAGGCGTTGAGTTCAACCACTCAATACGCAATGCCTCCAGAATTCGGAGGAGAATGAGAAGAGGAATATCTTAAAACTACGCTCCCTCTGCCTACTCTGCTGCATGCAAGATACAGCGTCAAGCTCAGAAAAAAACACTACTTATACTGAGACTATTACTTTAACTTGAGATCTGATACAACGTAAAATAACTTTGATGTATAAGTGAAAAGAACATAAGATATAATAAATAGTGTTTAAAGACATAATTATTCTGTATGATAACTTTTATTTTATAGGGAAATTGTCGAGAAAACAATGAACATGGACTAGATTATGTTTAATTGATATCTATTTTTATATTACGATGAGGTAACTGCATAACGCGCTTATGCATGCTTTACTTATACTTAGCACACAGTAGACAAAGCAGTACCTAGTTGTAAGACACTCCGTTCTCCGCTATCCACCTAAGCTTGTCTTTATCATTGCTTCTTTTGTCTAAATTACAAATTAACGTTTATTTATCAATTAACATTGCCCACCTTTATACTGTAGTACAAGGTTTACTAAGGCATTTAATTTTTTCATACAATTTATCTTAAATTTTTATAGATCAATGGAAAATGTATCGCGTTGAATAATTTTAAACTTTTTACTAAGACGGCATTTCATTATTTCTTATAATTTATTCGGACTATCTTGATACTCTGATGAAGAGAAATTCCGAATTTTAAATTTTGTTATGTCTAAGGACCAATTCTTTGTTAAGATAATTGAAATGGAATGGATTTTTTCGTTAAGGATGCATTTACCTATTTCTTACATGTAGTTTAGCTGGACCACTATGGTTCTACAATAGGCGTGGTCAGTCTTCAAAGTAAAATGTAAACCTAGATCCTGCCTTCATCAAAGAAAATTAAATTGAAATCTGTCCAGTAGTTCCGAACATATACATGTAGAAACAGACCGACAAGAATGCTAGAAATCATAGATTCATATTCTAGTAGTTTTCCACAAATATGTATATAAAATGTACAAACACAACTTTCTTACTATATTATTATATATAACTGTTTTATTATTTTTATAAAAAAACAGTAATTTTACTGCTTCCTGACAAGGTAGCTACTATGTTTCAATTATTGCGCATTAAAACTAACCATCCTCAACACGTCTATTGACGCGAGGTCTAGTGTTTTCTCGTTCGTTTAACAATCGGGGCCACAATGTCATATACTTCCTGCGATAATGTAGTTCTACTAAGTAGTTGCAAAGTACGTACATAATATGTCTATTTATAAAATATTTATTTGAAAACGCTTGTTTGTATATACAATGTAAATATTGTTTGTGATAACGGCATAACTTACCTACTTGTTTCCGCTTCGTAATATTCCGATTATAGTAAAAATTACAAAGGATATGCAATTGGTGTGACTGTAACGCGACGGTTGTTGGTTCAATCCTCACTCGGGGGAATGTATTATATTTATTAATATTACACCAAGGCAAAAGCCCGGCGTTGAGCTCTCAACACGCAATGCGAATTCGGCGGAAAGTGAGGAACGGAGTGTTTTAGCACTAGGTTCCCTCTACCTACCCTGCTGTGTGCGGAATACAGCGTAAAGCTGATTTATTTATTTATTTTATTTTTAAAATATTATAACAACAAAGTATTTAACGTGCTGTAAGACAACAAATAGATCTATTATAGATTGTACTCACGCTGTGGCTCGCCGTTATTAATAGATTCTACCTATTATAGAAGATGCAAAGTCAAGTGTATAGTGTAATTAAATAAATTATTGCAATTTAAAGCGATTGCAATTGACGTTATAAAGTGCATATGTATGTTCGTACATTGCAACATTGTCACATTGTCTTATTGGAAAAACAAGCGACAATATGGTAAAATTATTTAAACGTTTCAGACTTTTAGCTAAGGCTAATAATAAATAAATAAATCAGCTTCACGCTGTATCCCGCACACTGCAGGGTAGGCAGAGGGAACCTAGTGTGTTAAGACACTCCGTTCCCCACTTTCTGCCGAATTCTGGAGGCATTGCGTGTTGAGTGGCAGAACTCAACGCCGCGCTAAGGCTAAGGCTAATTATGTAGGATATAATGATTTTTGGTCGTGTTTTAACGATATTTTGGCACTCTTAATATAATTTTAAGATTTTTTTTAAATTTAGTTTCTCTTTTAGTTTCACACTGTATCCCAAATATAGGCAGAGGGAATGTGAAGACACTTCGGTTCCCAACGCTGAGCTTTGCCTTGGTATCAGACCGAATAAATGGAAATACTAATAAATCGAGCCCACAACCATCGCGTGTACAGTCACATGTTTTGCCACTGCGCTACTACAGCTTCTTATTTCTCTTCAGATCTTAAAATTCAACTATTGAAATTGAACTCCCAATCTCTACGTGACGTAGGTCACGTTTACTAAGACACGTTTCCCATTGAGTCATGATAGTTGTTATATTAAAACGTAATATTTTTTTACCTTTAGTACTTCTGAATTGAGTGTTTTCTTAAATTTAACAAGCAAAAAGAAAAAAACAAAAAAAAACAATTCTTATACATATACTTTTCTTATAATCTATAGAAATATATAAATACGTAACAAATAATTCATCTAAAAGATATGCATATTATTATATCTTGAGAATAAGACGCAATAGAGGCCGGTCGTGGCGCAGCGGCACGAGGTGTGACTGCAAAACCGACTGGTTGTGGGTTCGATCCCCACTCGAGGAGATGAAATATTTACTTAAATTTATATTTCCATTTCTTCGCTCTGGTGTCGAGGTTAAGCGCGGCGTTGAGTTCTGCCACTCAACACGCAATGCCTCAAGAATCCGGCAGAAAGTGGGGAACGGAGTGTCTTAACACTAAGTTCCCTCTGCCTACCCTGCTGTGTGCGGGATACAGCGTGAAGCTAATTTAATTTTTAATTTTTTAATAAGACGCAATAATCCTTTGTCACGAAAATGTTATGTAGCTTCGACGCTGTTGCTGATAACGTTACCGATAGCCGCTTCAAATATTTACACTCACCTATAAGTATAGATTGACAGTTCTAGGACTTAAACTAGCGAGTATTAGTATCTGATAGATATCTTAAACTATCAGTTATATGAATATATAAAATGTCATTCATCTTAAAGTCCGCGTCTGATTGTCCACTCAAGCTGTAAAATTTTTGGTTTGTTCTGATTCTGCTCTGGCAGAACAAAGCGTGATTGCGTTCCTATACTACACACGCAGTGTCTCGGATGCGGGCGGAAAGCGAAGAACATAGTGTCTTGACACTTCTCTTTATCTACCTTGCTTCTTACGGGATAAAGCGTTAAGCTGAAGAAGAAACATTTAGTAATTTATCTTAGTGCATAAACAAAATGCCTAATTGAATATAAAAATGAATCACAATGGTGTTGTTTAAACGAATCAGTATAAATGATTGTCTTGTTTACCGCCTCAACAGTAAATGAGAACATAAAGATTAACAAAAATGGATCATTGTAATTAAAGAAATTGATGTTTTGGCGACATGCCTATTTGAGATTTTGTTACATTTTAAACATCAAAATACTATAATTTATTACTAAAAAATATGGTATTTTTTAATTTCAATATAATTACTATTTAACACAAAGATTTTTTTTTATATTTTATATAATATTCTTTTACGAGTCTTCGGAATTTTAGGGTAGAGACTTCGGAGAAAACTGATTTATAAGATGCTTGCTGTGAGAGTTGTATTTTGTTGACACTGTTCAAGAGGTATGTACATCCTAATTTAGCCAAGAAGACATCAGTTATATCATATTCAGCTTAAAATTATTATATTTAAATTTAGTTCTCATTATATATTTTTAATTGTGAAAAACAAGAATTAATTAATTACTTTTTAACTTGTAAATGCGCGTTTAATATAAACATTTTGCGGTTTTATAATATTCATGTAAACGTAGTTTACATTCATTAAGTTGTTATCATATTTATTTCTTGTCATATTTTGTACTACGACTAAATGAAATAGTTTTATTTTTTTAATATTCTGCCACCAAAACAATTTTCCTTATTGACGTCATTTAACTACTTATTTTGTATATAAAAATAAATTAAATAAATTTAAAATTTGCTTTAAAATTGCCACTTCCAATTAAAATAACTTAGTATTGATTTTACAATGATAACTTTTTTCAAACGATATGGTAATATAAATCTAATATCAGTGCCTGGCGTCTGCAAATAAAAAAATAAGCTCCTCAACTAGTCTCACACGTCGTATGGAATTTTAAATTATGCAATATACTTCTACAGCGATGTTGATAATTTAGTAGTACTCGTATATCGGACGCGAAATACATTTTAATTCTTTTTTTTTATTAAAATCAGCTTCACACTGTATCCCGCACACAGCAGGGTAGGCAGAGGAAACCTAGTGTTAAGACACTCCGTTCCCCGGTTTCTGCGCAATTCTGGAGGCATTGCGTGTTGAGTGACAGAACTCAACGCCACGCTTAGCCTCGACACCAGAGCGAAGATATGGAATCTCTATCTCAAGTGGGGATTGAACCCACAACCAGTTGGTTTTACAGTCACACTTCGTGATGCTGCGCCACGACTGGCCGCTTTTTTTTTTATTAACATAAATTGTAATTTAAATAAATGCCATCATACTATATCTACGTATGATTTGAAAGTGGTTCTGTTTTAATATTAAACATATTATGTGTTTTATATATTTATATTTTTTTATAAGACATTAAAATGGCCTTGAGTATAGACATGACGTTGTTTTTTGTTGGGAAATGCTGTTCCAAATTAATAAATATAATCGATTGAATTTATTTTAATGAAAATACATATACGTTAACTACGATATGATTCTAAATTCTAAATAAATATAAAATATAAAACTAGTAAGTTTCATATTTTATATATATTTCTAATAACATTGTACTAAAAAAATTGTAAGTACTATTATTCTGGTTACGGTCAATTGAGTCGTTTTGATTTTTACATACAATGAAGATAGTCGAGATCGAAGAACACGCCTTCGACTAATTGCCTAATTATTTTTATTACCCGTTTGTTTGGTGGAGTCCGCTCGACCTATTTTCTGAATTAATCTCACATAAAAACACCTACGCTTATTTTCAAAACATTCTTTTTTTGTTACACAAGTATGAGTTTAACTACTTAGGAATATAAAAAATTATGGCCGTTTTGGTGCAGTGATAATGTCTGCGGCTGTAGATGCGACGGTTGTGGGTTCGAATGCCACTCGGGTAATGAAATACTTCGTATTTTTATTTTCTCGCTCTGATAACAAGGCGCAGGTGAAGTAAATCGCGGCGTTGAGTTCCGCCATTAAACACGTCTTATCAAAAATAATAAAGGTAAAATACGAACATAGTATTTAATAACTGCTGAAATACTTTGAAACAAATCCCTATTCCATCTTACACATTATATCAAACTTCAAAGAAATATTTGGAATGTATAATGAGAAATTGCCTTGACACATTTCGTATAAATATCAGTTTCTTTATGTTAAGGGAAAGCTTTTTGGAAACCTAATGAGGATAAGGATATATTTTATAATAAACTAGACAATTGAGATTGTTATAAGTAAAAAAAATGGCTAAAGAGGAAAGATTTTACTTCATAGTACACGTATATTTAAATATTTGATATTAAGTAAACGTTGTAGAAACATAAATATCTATATTTTACTAATGAACTGAAATATTTCCTATGAATATATATAACCTATGAATAATATTTTGATGTCAAATTTTAAATTAAAACGCTAAAACTTAATGACATACAAGAATATATGATGCAAAATAAAAATATATACCTACTGCCAATCTTAAATTTCCGGGCATTGTTAATGTATTATATATAATATGAATCTTATGAATGTTGTAACATAAGACGCTAACCGCGCTTATCGCCTGTAGTCTTTCTTCAACGTAATTTAATAGGATATTTGATGACGCAATTACATAATTTGTTGTAGGTTTCAAAATAAGCCAACTTTGTTTACAGTCAAAGCGAAAAAAATGGTAAATAATATTGTAATACGACGCTACATTGACTAACGAACTTATGATTTATTGAAGGTTCAACTTGTATCTGTGTCTTATAAGTCTAGTTTTTGCTCTAGTGTTGGTCGGTACCGACATGTAAAGTTAAACAAAAAGTAATATAACGATAAGTTTAACCTACAGGAACCCCCAAAAAAAGGAGAAAATTAAATAAAACGCTTATTGAATATATTGAAATATTGCATAATATATAATACATAGGTATATAAAAAACCGTAAATTAAAAAAACCCCAATACTAAACAAAAATAGCAACCACGTCGTCTCAAAATGCTTGTAGCTCTTAAACAGCTCATCCGATTTTTTATTAAACATAGCTAAGAACCACTACCATGAACAAGGCTTTTGATAAAAAAAACCGCATTCAAATCGGTCCATTTTTCCATGAGCCTTGGTGCCACAGACAGACAAACAAGTCAAACTAAAAACACGTCTCTTTTTGCGTCGCAGATTAAATATTATATGGGCATTTTAATTATCTTATCGGTATTAGTTAATGTCTGTATCTCCATGTATAAGCGACTATAACAGTATGTTATGGCAAAATTCGTGAACCAAACAATCGTGCTGAGTGTTAGGTAATCAAATTTAGAGGGGCCCATTGTGCGCCCGAGGCCAAGGTCTTCGTTGTTTACAACGTACGGAGCTCTACGTTGCATTATAACGCTATTTTAGATATAAAATGTATTTTTTGAAGGCCTTTTGTGGCCAGTCGTGGCGCAGGGGCACAAAGTGTGACTGTAAAACCGACTGGTTGTGGGTTCGATCCCCACTCGAGGAGATGAAATGTTTACTTTAATTTATATTTCCATTTCTATGGATGACGGAGGTTAAGCGCGGCGTTGAGTTCTGCCACTCAACACGTAATGCCTCCAGAATTCGGCAGAAAGTGGGGAACGGAGTGTCTTAACACTAGGTTCCCTCTGCCTATCCGGCAGTGTGCGGGATACAGCGTGAAGCTGATTTAATTTATATACATAAATAAATGTTAGGGCTGGATATGGATTTATTTATTTTATTTAAGTGTATTTTATTTTTTCAACGTGTTATTCAGTTTTAGTTCAAACAATGGTGGTTACTTTGACTTACTTTACTGTTTAGTTAAACAAACATTATGTAAAGCTGACCAAGACGAATGGCTGTCGTATTTGTTGACCTTGATAACAAATTCTTTTCAATTGTTTCGTAACACCGGTAACAAACGCTTTTTGTGAAACAACATTGTAATATGATTACAATCTTTGTTATTATATGTTTTATTTGGTATGTATTTAAAAAAAATTAAGCAGCTTCACGCTGTATTCCGCACACTGCCGTAGGTAGGCAGAGGGAACCTAGTGTTAAGATACTCCGTTCCCCACTTTCTGCTGAATTCTGGAGGCATTGCGTGTTGACTGGCAGAACTCAACGCCGCACTTAACCTCGACACTAGAGCGAAGAAATGGAAATATAAATTTAAGTAAATATTTCATCTCCTCGAGTGTAGTTATCATATGTAGAGTCGATCTGTTATTAGAAATTTAGTAAATTTCGATTAACATTTTCAATTTATACCTATAATATATAAAGGCACCTTGAAAGCACTTTTATGTTTTTATTTTATTTTATGGACATGTTTATCACTTCGTGCTTCTCTATTTACATTACCTACGACGATAACATAGTTTATGTTGTGGTAGGATAAATTGAACGTGGACGTTACGTGATCGACGACGTATAAACCTACTTCTATTATATTAGAAAATTGCGCACTAACTGCGTGTATTTTTCCATATAATGTAATTATAGAAAATTATAATTTCTATTATTTTTAAAAATAAATAACCATTGCGTGAGTTATAAGTAATAATATACGTAAATTTATATTTTCATTTCTTCGCTCTGGTGTCGAGGTAAAAGTGCGGCGTTGAGTTCCGCCACTCAACACGCAATACCTCCAGAACTCGGCGGAAAGTGGGGAACGGAGTGTCTTAACACTAGGTTCCCTCTGCCTACCCTGCTATGTGCGGAATACAGCGTAAAGCTAATTTAATTTTGATTTAATTTACATACGAAAATAAATGTTAGGGCTGGATATCTGCTTACAGTGTACAATGTCAGGGTCACAATGTAAGTATATTATAGCTTCTAACGACACAACGATCCCTATTCGGAGCCGGTCGCGGGTCGGTTTCAATGAGAAAGTCCGACCGGTTCCCTGCTCCCACTAGGTCTACTTTCAAATCACAATAGCTGGCTTATCGCTGAACAAAACAGACAGCTACCGTGCTCTATTCAATATGGAATGCTCAATTTTATGTTTTAAAAGATTGACGATAGCCTCTATTTCAACAAGCTTTGGATAAATTAAATAAAATATCTCGCATTATTATCTTTTAAGAGGGCTTCTGGTGGAATTCACTATAAATAGTAGAAGAATAATATGATGGTTAAATATAAAATAATGTAATTTCTAACACAATTTACAAATAATAAACGGCATGTTTTAATTGCATATTATATAATAGGTTAAATTGAATAAAGATTTTTTTTCTTTAAGGCAAGACCAAGGAAAGTAAATATTTTAGGACTTTTTGCTGATATTTCCTTTTTAATGCCACCGAATTATTCTTGTTAACTTTACGGCTAACAAGAATGTGAGTCATTTATCTGTATAAGTAGTAAGCACTACCGTACGTACGATCACAGCGGTCGACTCATCATTTGATACAGAATCGAGTCGACACTAACATGTTTATTTTTATTCAACGTTCAAGGCCAGCACCGCCATGTTGCATTCGCTATGTATCAATTCAAGAAAAAAAAAACGCTTAAACAAGGTCGTATAATACAGACCATCTTATATAAGAAAGAAATCTAATTAAAAAATAATAACAATTCAAGCATGCTTGTAATTTGTATAATTAAAACTATTCTTCGTCTTCATTTGCATTTCCCCTGGAGAGATGTATCCGCTATGATTATTCTGTTTTAATTAACAATAATATACTTTTAAATTATTAACATATAATAGCATCTCTTATATGATGTAATTTTGATAAAGTTCCCCGTCTCCTTAATAATGTTTGTTAACGTTTGTTAACGTTTGGGTTTGGTCCTTTATGTAAATTTTCTATTATGTATATATTGTAAATATATATTTTTTTATTTTAAATGTGGCCACAGTATTTCAAAAAGCACTCTCCTATCGTGTAATATTACGTTTTTTTACCCAACATCTTCTTTTCTCCAATCAACGTGTGTTTAGCGAAATGTATAGTGCTCAACTGGCACTCTCGGAAGAAACAAAGAACAACAAGAACATAATTATAATAACTTAAAAAAAAATAAACAAAATAATACTAAAAGTAACCTTTAACATTTTTAAAGCTTGAAAATAAACAAACAATGTCACGTTAATCTAGTTATATAATTTATCTAAACAACTTAGTTGCACGACCTTACACCTCTAAGATCGCTTATCGCATCGGTCTTAAATATCAACAGAATAGACATTAGCCGACTAACTTTAATGTTATTGCGTAATTGGACCAAAAAAAACTGCTCGTGTTTTTGTCCATTATTCTAATAGAAGTAAGCATTTACGTTCCCAAGGTTACCCATATTAAGTCGTCCGTGTTTCCGTCAGACAGTGCAATTCATTTGGTTTTTTTTTATATATATTTATAATTAAATAGCCTGTTTTTATGTTCAATGTGCTATGTTTACGACTATATAAATTTAATATAATAGCTATAATTTAAAAATATTTTAAGGCCAGTCGTGGCTACACGGCAAGTTATGGATTCGATTCCCACTCGCGAAAATCAAACATTTAAATATTTTCATGTCCTCGCTCTGGTATCGAAACAAAAGCGCGGCGTTTAGTTCCGCCACTCACAACGAACACTTTCTGGAATTTGGGGTTAAGAGTGAAACGGAATTGTCTTAATGATTGTGAGTATCTTAATAATAAATAAAAAATTCAACATAAATCTGAACAACATAATGTTGGAACCAACATTATGTTGTTCATATTTATGTTGAATTTTTAATACGCCGAAAAAGGATGCACAAGTGTCTTGCAAACCGACCACAGTAATTAATGAGTGTTGCAAGTTATTAAACATTTAAACGCTAAAACTGTGTGTTTTTTTTATTAAATAACATTACAAATATTATAAATAAATAAACATATTTAGTTTTTTTTTACAAATTCATAATTTTATCATTAAACGTAGTAAGTAAACGCTAATAAAAATTACCTACGATAAAACCATCCTGTATAATCGGTCTGTTTTATTAAAGCAAATGTAAACACAACGCTATGTTGACACGCCTCAACGAGATATGAGAGCCGGTATCTAATTCGACTGACCTTGGCAATGAAAAAACAAGTTTTTTTTTGCGTAACCTTGATGCTTTATTTTGCGTTCTGCGCCTTTACCGATGTGCCGTGAAAAATCTATCTGCACAATTTTTATTATATTTCATATTATATTGTATCAAATATAAAATTTATGATTGAGACCAGTCGTGGCGCAGGGGCACAGTGTGACCGTCAAACCGACCTACCGGTTGTGGGTTCGATCCCCACTCGAGGAGATGAAATATTTATTTAAATTCATATTTCCATTTCTTCTCGCTCTGGTGTCGGGGCAAAGCGCGTCGTTGAGTTCTGCCACTCAACGCGCAATGCCTCTTGAATTCGGCAGAAAGTGGGGAACGGAGTGTCTTAACACTAGGTTCCCTCTGCCTACCCTGCTGTGAGCGGAATACAGCGTGAAGCTGAAATAAATATGATTAATGTAATTTTATATCTGATGTGATCTTTTAGTGTTTCGTATTCAATACGCCGTAATTGATTGTTTTGTCAGAGAAAATATGTTTCGGGTAACTCGGCAATAAAGATAAAACTGTGGGTCGCGCAGCAACAAATTGCGCTATTAATAACTTACATTTGTTCTCAAGTTTTGATTCTTTTTGGTTGTATTATGATCGTAATTTTTTACCTGAACGTTATTAATTATATCATTGTACTATAAAATATAGATTATATACTCTCCAGTCAACTTATCAGTCTACTTACTACGTCTCTTTGTAATAATAAACATTAATATATCAACGAGAGAAATTAATTATGGAAAATATCTAACCAATAAACTTTATTTAGATTTTTTTTTCGCTAAAGACAATTCGAGGAAATATTAAAATTATAAACATTACATAACAACTCTAAAATAAGTAGTACGAACTTAACGCATAACTCTTTTATTGCTTCGAAACGTAAAAAAATATTTAAAAAACAAAAGGTATATCAGAACGCGTAAACTTTTTATATTAGAAACACACAAATAATTACCATTCATTAATTTCATTTGAGGTCAGTCGTGGCGCAGCGGCACAAATTGTGACTGTAAAACCGACTGGTTGTGGGTTTAATCCCCACTCAAGGAGATTAAATATTTACTTAAATTTATATTTCCATTTCTTCGCTCTGGTGTCGAGGCTAAGCGCGGCGTTGGGTTCTACCACTCAACACGCAATGCCTCCAGAATTTGGCAGATAGGCGGGAACGGAATAGGTTCTTAACACTAGGTTCCCTCTGCATACCCTGCTGTGTACGGCATACAGCGTGGCGCTGTTTTATTTTATGTATTTTACCATTAATTTTTAATTTTAATATTCGTATATAGCTAACTACGCAGATTGAATAAATCTACGTTGTAACATTAGATGCAGATTAGGAATGTCTGCAATGTTTGTATAAAGTATTATGTATACATGTTAAAAGTTCAAGGAGTGTATTTATAATGTATGTGTATATTTATAAATTAATGTTAATGTCATTATATAATGTAAATAAAAATCGAAATATATTTAGGACTATACTTTTACTGAATTATTTTCGTTTCCATGCTTTGGTAAGGCAAAGCGCGACGTTATGTTCCGCTACTGAACATGCACTGAAAGTGGAAAACGGAGTGACACTAGGGTTCGTATCTTTAAGTATTTCTTGACTCTGAGATCGGTCTTGAAAGCGATCTTGAGATGCCATTATCATTCATAGATTATTAAAATAGCATCTCAATGCGACTCAGAGTTGCGAGCGATTTATAAATACGGGACTAGAACACACACTTCTGGGAAAAAGCGTGGAATTATAAAATATACATATACTTTATTATGGTGAAAAGAAATTTTGATATACGGTTTGCCATGTATTATGAAGGTTTTTTTGGTTCCTATAATATTGACCTCTTATTTGATGTCTGGTTTTATACCTACCTAATGTTTAATATGGGGCAACTTCAGGAGTTTTATGTATGTGCGTAGTAAAAAGTCTATAAACTGCAGATCTTTAACTAGAATAGCTTTGTTATCCCTTAGAATTTTACAACTCACTTTATTATATAGACTACGTACCGGCTTCTGCAAGTTATATTTGTTAGCAAATACATGGTTATATCATAGAGTTTGAAGACTCACAATTATTATTTTTTTTGTCATTGTGATAGATACCTAAATTAAAATTATATGTGAAATCATAAGATTAGTTCTTGCTAAATGAAGAAACAAAAGAATAAACAGACGTTTTGATTCTAGATTCTAAAAAAAGGTTTCCAATGAGATTTAAATTACCTTTTCATAAGGTGTGTAAATGTAGAAACATTTTGTCCTTGAATTGCAAAATATGTTAAATATACTACGACTACTCCAACATCGCAGTAACGTACAAGTTACTGGTTAGCTTATGCCTATGTCGTACTTTTTACAAAAACTTGCTTTAATTTTTATTAATAAAATTATCATCTTGCAATAGATAAGGAAATATCTTTTCTGTACTATGATATATATAATTATAGCAACCCTTATCTATTTATTAAAACAAATAAAATATTATTTTATATATCAATGATCCTTAATTTTGTATAATTTTGTTTCCACAGGGCTGGTGCTGGCGCAAATGGGATATTTTCAAGGAGGCTTGACTTCTCTACTTTTAATCTGTTGCCGAAGCATAAAGTCAACTCATATCAAATTAAGGTAAGTACCTTTGATTTAAAAGATTACTTAGAAAAAAAGAATTGCAACGAAAAAAAATATTGTCAGCACAAGTGGTCTCACTTGTGCTGACAATATGACTGTAAAAGTGACGGTTGTTGGTTTGATTCCCAGTCGGGGCAATTGTTTATTAATTTCATTTCCTCGTTTTAGTAACAAGGCCAAGCGCGTCGTTCAGTCCCGCCACTCACCCAATGCCACGAGATTTCGGCGATAAGTGGAAACTTAACACTAGGATCCCTCTGCCTATCTTGTTATATGCCGAATACAGCGAGAAGCTGAAAAAATAAAAACTTTTTATGTAATACCAATTTTATGCGCTATCTTAAAGTAGGAAGAACAGCAGTGCTCACTATCGGCATTTAAATCTCATCTAAAGATATTAGATAACATTAATGGCGACCTGGTATGTATAAGACACCTTAAATTATTTATTAAGTTTCAACGCCTAATATCTTGAATAAAACATTATTACTCGCTTGAAGTGGGGAACGGAAGTGTCTTATTGAGAAACGGAGTGTCCTAACAGTAGGTTCTCAGGGTATGTTGTTCTGCCTACCCTACCACACGCGGGAAACGCGCGAAGATAAAAAAAAAATCTTTCTTGTTTTATCATTTTCAATTTAACTTTTTCACCTAAAACATTAATGTATGGCCTCCAACCTTTGGTTATTTTTCTTACGAAGACACACTAAATTACTACTTGCTACAATTCTCAGCCATAAATTCATTGTAAGTAAATAATGACATCCACTTGAACCACTTACTATTGATTGAAGTAGAAATTGATTAAGATTGGCGGTCAAGAAAAACTGTTTGGCACGTTGTCGTCATTTCGGTTTATATTATTATTATAAACCTGAAGTATGTTTGATTAAACTTGTATATCTCAAGAACAGCTGGTTCTAATTAAAAATCTTTTTGAGTTCAATTTTTAGAATAACGATTTTCTTTTTAACTAACTGTTACCTACATTTAAAGTGTGCCGTGATAAATAACGTTGAATAATAATTTCTAATTGACTAAATAATTTCCTTTCTAAATAAGCTGCAAGTGAAAGCTATTTAATAACAAAATTAAAATACTTTTTAAGTTTACGCATCCACCATACTTTTCAGGGTAGGCAAAATCATTCAGTTATTTATACAGTGACGCTGATTTAACTCAACTATTATCGAGTTCAGTCAGGCGTCAGTCAGACCCTAACTTGACCACGACAGTGTCAACGGTATATTTAAAAAATATATAATTTAATGAACTCGTAGTAATCCAAGGGTAGAAAATCAGTGAAATTTTCGAATGAGAAAGTCATGTTTATACGCATTCAAACCAGCCACTTATTTTCAATGACATTTTCCAACAAGTACTAGAACTGGTGGCGTTTTATCTCTTAACTCATTAGTCTCGTCATCTCATCCACTTAGACCACTCATAAGCGTATTTCTTTACTGGAGTCTATTTCATTTAATTTACATAAAAGTATATTTTTATTTTTCATACTGACACAATGGAGTAATATTATTTTTCCTCTCCAGTATAGTCCTCGACACTCTACTCAGTTGTATACAGATAAATATTCTTATTTGTAAAAGTATAAAGGTGAAAGTTTGTTCGGGAGTGCCGTAAAACACAGGTCCGACACTTTCAGAATAAAACGGCGTCACGGGAGGTGCCCCTAGTCGGTACATTTCTACCGAAATAAACGTAACTTTCATGTAATTTAATCGCGCCACTGGGTGTTTTACGACTACCTATCTTACTGACTTTTATACTGAATCCGAATGTTTATTTTAAAGCACGTAGGTACCTGTAAACGTCCACTTTGAATTACATTAGCATTTAAAGCTGCACTAAGTAAATGTTGATACAAGTACGAGTATGTTTGGCTGTAATGTCATCATTGCCTTCGTATATTACACAGCTAATTTGTTCAATGTACGACTAAATATCACAAAAATATGATTTAATGAAGAAGAAAATTCATGCAATTTCAAACCACAAAGCATCCGATGACAATATAAGTGCTCATATGTTTGTATGCGACAGCAGTCGGTATCTAATCTCCACAGGCCTTGAGTCCGTTGTATGTCAACCGACGGTCATTCGCCCGCCCGCCGCGCCTGTTTCTATTTATACCGACGTTTGTTTGATATTTATTACTGCCCAGCGAGTTGCGAGTACTTACTTTTACTGTACTGTGTGACGATTAAGTTATTGTTATACGCCTGCACTTAAAATGGATTTGTATCGCCGATAAAAAGAAATCTTTACATCCAGCGCACGAAGAAAAAAGTGCAGTAAATACATTATTTGGATCTTTGCGTAGGAATAATATCAGGAAATCTGAATCTGAATAAATTCTTCAAAGCGAGTTTATAAATCGTTTGTAACCTTTAGGATAATCTACGTCAATAATTTAAAACATTGTGATATCGCGTAAACACGACCAGTATTGTCTTGTAGTCGTTTCGCTCGGCGTCGCGTGACAGCGCCTCATTTGTATACCACTGGGGAAACTTCATAATTTTATGTTCTCATATATTAGTGCATAGAGCTTAATAGAATAGTCGTAAATTATATCACATAGACCACTTTCTAAATCGCAATCGGGATTAGTTTTACCATAGCTACATGATAGTTATAAATTCGATTTTTTGGTCTTTCTATGAATAGATTTTTTTTTCGTTTCATTGCGTATCTCTCAATTTGATGGCGGAATGCAGTGGCGATTTTTAACATGTTTCTGTAAAAAGTATCTATTTCTGTGCGGTAAAAAACGGATTTCTATATTTTTGTGTTATCTCTGAACAGGATATACAGATTAAGAAGTTGTTGGTACAAATAAATTTGTTTGAATTGTAATATATCTAATTTACCATTGATAACTATATATTTCACGAAGAATATACTTAAAACTATTTTTCTGTTTATGGTGGTCGTTGCATACCAGCATATCGATTAGGTCGGTTGGCTGCACACGCCAAACTTGGTTTACGAATTCGTCAAGTTGACATCGTTCTACTCACATTCAAATAACGCGAGGCTTCATATATTTTTGTCTTATAAATTTAGGATTTTTTCTAGATATATATTTATAGTTATCACAGACTTATGTTATTTAATTTCAGCTATAAGTACGTATAAATTACACTATTGTAAGCACAATTATAAAACAATAAAATAAATACATGATATTATAGATTCTTAATTTGCAATGTTATTTATGTCTAATTATGGCATTTAGGTAATCTCTTTAATAGATTTGAGTACAGCTTTGGAGTAATGCGACCGGCGCGGTGCGATGCGGTCGTCCATGTAACTGAATACGACTGAGTTCGCTTGGCTAGCAGCCATTCGATATCCCGCTCAAGGCTTCCCATGTGGATTAGCACCGTGTTTTTTCTTTTAAATTGCCTTGCATTCATAATAATAGCTTTATCATTTTGGCACTGGCTTTTATTGAATGATAGATGATATTAACATCGCTAAATTGAATTTTTTAAAAGTTGAAGTATAACTCATATTAAATGTATTTGAAATTTTTAATGCACATCCATTTTAAACCTTCTATACCTTCAGATTTGAGCTAATATGTGATTAATAAAGTTCTTTAAAATTATACATGACTGTCTAAATATTTTTCTGTCTTCGAAACTCTTATATATAATATCGGTACCTACTAATAATCTTTCTCACAAATCAAAATCAATAACTATAACTTCTTTATTACTAAACCTTACTTTTTTCTTTATTCAATTACTACAAATCTATTACGAATGCATCTTGATTTTCTCCACGACCCGTAAAAGGTAAGAAATCAGAAAGTATCCGGCTAATAGATACAATAGGGTTGGTTGGCTGTTATATCTCGTAGTGCAACTTTCTTGCACCGTAAAAAGTAGTATGATAGCATGACGTGCAGTCTCATACCAGTTCAGATATCAATCGTTTCGTAAGATATATGTAGTTTGACGTTATTGCTTCGCTGTGGCACTTAATTACTAATGCTGTAGACCTTAAATTAACGAGAATGTCCTAGTATTTTACTCTGGTGCAATCAACTTGCTCATTTCTTGAACATAAGTTTTCGACACCGCTAACAGCTACTATCTCTTTAAAAGGCGAACTCAGGAGCTTTGCCCAACTACTGATTCCACCATTTCGTGTAGGTATGTATATCTGGTCAACTTTTTATGAAGTCATTGCAAGTGTGGACCGGCGGAATGTTTTGCCTTTAAATGGAAATGGGTGGATGGCCGGTTTTTGTAATCATCAGACTGTATTGAATTGAATCTCGATAAGCCCTTACTCACCTTGTTTGCATATTTTACAAGTATCGTTAAACGTTTCGGTGTATTAATTAAATTATTCTTGCGTTCTCGTGTCTTCATCAGCGTCAGAAGCGTTCGTTAGCAGACCTTGTCGCCTTCAACGATACGCACTTTGTTTAATATATATTTTATCGAATTTCTGTCAATATAGTCCAATCAATTAAATATATAATTGTTATTTTTTTATCTTAATATATTTATTTACTTATTAATGGTTCCTACATTTTTATGATTATTATTGATAGATAAAATGGGTATCAAACATTCGTTTTTTCATTTCCATTAATAAGCAGAATGATCTCAATTTACCAAATGCATCTGAATAAATTTTATTTCTTGTAAACAAAGTAATTTTATAAATTATTATTTAAGGCAATACTAGAATAACGTAAACTACACCTACGAGGACTGGCAATGTTGGAATAAATACTTAATTTGTTTATTTCATTGCTTTTATTCCTTCTTCTTTTTCTCTTTCATTTAATTGAATTATTAGCTTTGCAACGTCATGTAAGGTTTCCGATTTATTTGCGCAGTATCTGCCATATATGAACCTTACTTACATTTGAAAGCTTAAAATTGTATAAATTTACCATTTGCTTACCATAAATTTTCACAGACCAGAATTTTATTTTACTGATTTAGATTTTTCTTTTCTGATTTTAATTTTTTCGGGTAAAAAGACTAAAGTACTTACCCACTCAATCGATATTATAACTTCGTAGCTGTTATAACGTGCTAAATACTTTACAGAATGTACTGAATGACTGTTCTATTAATTAAAACTGAGAATAAGCTTATTGGTCTACTGGCAGACTGCAGAGCTAATTGATTTAATTGTGCGCTCAAAGAAAATAAATTTAAACAACTTTCTTATATGTTATGCTCAATGGAATTGTAATTTGCAATTGGCAATTGAAAAATATATATTTTGTGAAAAAAAAATATCAAAAAATCAAAACATTAATTAAAATTGCAGATCAAAATTATCGACGTTAAACGATTACGCTTTTATTGTATGAGAACCTATTAACTTATATGATTCAACATTTCCCCTTCCAACTATAATACTGAGTTTTCCACGAAACAACATAGTAAGATATGTCGTTGCAACTGGTTACTAGAATAGAACTAGGACGGTCATTGAACCCAGCAGATACTATAACGATCTCGATAACGTTAATAACTTGTATTTTAACTAACGTTTGATTTCGAGCCAAAACATTTGGAGATTGTGGAAAATATAAATAGTTAATGTGAATAGTAGATGTTAATAGAGTTACGTAACAGTTTGTTGGCATGGTCGACGGGCGGCTGTGGTAACCCTGAAGTCGGGCGTGAGGTCGATGCTCGCTTGCGTCCCACTTAGAGTGCACGGCTGCGCCTGCGCACTAACGCAAACGCTTGCAAATCTCTAGCGCATAGAATCTTAAAGCAAAGCTACTATGTTAATACGTTACATTTCTATTCACCACCTGTCTGTAAAACTTTTTTTTTTTTACTGTAAAATTTATTCATTTTCAAAATCGACATAAAAATGCTATTAACAAAAATTATATTAAAGGTAACGTATAATGAGGCCGGTTGTGGCGCAGAGGCACAAAGTGTGACTGCAAACGCGACTGGTTGTGGGTTCGATCCCCACTCGAGGAGATGAAATATTTATTTATATTTTTATTTCCATTTCTTTACTCTGGTGTCGAGGCAAAGCGCGGCGTTGAGTTCTGCCACTCAACACGCAATGCCTCCAAAATTCGGCAGAAAGTGGGATCGGAGTGTCTTAACAGTAGGTTCCCTCTGTGTGTGGGATAGGGCTACAGCCTACAGCGTGAAGCTGATTTATTTATTTAATTATTTATTTTATATTAAACGTAATATAACTAACATATTACAATCTACTCTCAACATAATTACAGTTATAGGTAATGAATGCAAAACATATCATTAATTATAATTTGTTTTTGCGTAGATCTCTATAACAGATCTGTGCGTACCTCGTTTTCCTTATATGGTCAGGTTTAAGTGCTACGCTCAACAACATTATCGTATCTGGTAGTGGGTAATCGAGATCTAATTGTGAGGTGTGGTTTAATATTTTATAGCTTAACAAAATCATTATAGCACGTTAAGATGGACGTGATGCTGCTCGAGTAGTCCCACTGGCTTGTTGCTGGCAGTGCGTATTATTAAATGAATGGTTTAACCGTATACTTCAATTATCCTATATATCGTCAAATATTTTAAATATTTGAACGTATTCTATAAGTGTAGCTTTATAATATTTTTTTGACATTTAGATAATTTCTATGTAAATAAACGGTTTCGTTATTTTTTATTTGACGTATATATGTAAGATATGTACCTACATACATGTCTTACTCATTAAAAAGAATTTATTGTACATATTTAAAGTTTTAAACACTTGTTTATATGTATTTGTCATATTACGACTAATACTGCTTATTCACACTCTAATCAAAAAATTTTGAGTCATAATATTTTTTTATGAAATATGAATTATTTTTATTTCTCTGCTCTGGTATTAAGACAAAATGGAAAAGTGAATGTTTAAACAATAAGTCCCCCCTCTCTACTCTTCTATATGCGGAATATAGAGTGAAGCTAAAAAAAGAAAGAAAAAAAAATCATTTAATTAAGTACATTTCTTATGAAAATATTCACCGCTTCATATCATATTTTAAATGCCTCCGAAATTCAGCGGTAAGTGGAGAAAGGAGTGACTTAACACTAGGTTCCCTCTGTCTACCCTACTGTGTACGGGATACAGCGTGAAGCTAATTTTTAATTTTAGGTTTTATGATTTCCCCGCCAGTATAATATAATACGATACACACAATGCACGACTATAAATGCATTATTTCTGCATCGAGTTAATAAGGAAACTATTATATCTCGAGAAAAGTGCATGTTAAAGGTTAAAAGGTATTCTCTTGCTACGTATTGTGGCTCCAATAAAACTAAACTATCAGTGCCTACGTGACCTACCTACACGTTGCGCTTGTTGTGATACCTATTAGTAAAATATGTGATATTTATGTATATAACAACGCTATAGAACTGCGACTGCAAGTTAGAAGTTCCATCAGCTGTATTTTTAAATGACCTTGTGGTAAAAGCTGTTGAATAAAAATCAATCAGCTTTACGCTGTATCCCGCACACAGCAGGGTAGACAGAGGGAACTTAGTGTTAAGACACTCCGTTCTCCACTTTCTGCCGAATTCTGGAGGCATTGCGTGTTGAGTAGCAGAACTCAACGCCGCGAAAGCTAAAAGCTGTTAAACGTAATAAAAATATTATATGCACGTATTGTTCATAGAAAGAACCGGCTCGACCAATTATAAATTTCAAATCTCAAAGTAACTCAAATTTGTTTTGAATAATATCTGCGTCTCATCTCCTTAGAAAGTGTTCTATTAAACTATAACGAACAAAGTCTTTTGTTTTACAGATACAATGTACTTAATATGTAAATATTTGTATTAGGTAACTGACACTTATATGCAGATAGATAGATATTTATATGTATTTCAGATGCATAAATAACAGTAATGATTGTTTAAATGTTTAAAACATTATTTTAAATTAATATATTTCAAATCTTTGATAGTCCCTTTTGTTTTAATTTATTCAATTTATTATATTGAACATTAAAAATAAACATACAAGGCATTCAAAACTTAGTACAACTGAATAGAAGAATTTCTATAATGATTTTAAATGTCGGAGATTTGTAGAGGAATATTTTTAAGTAGAAACCGGAGTTGAGACGATTGCCGGAGCGCCATTAGCCGTATTGTTATTGCCAGCATTGGAGTAATGAAGCGCTCGTTTTCGACTTTAATATCACCGTTTTGCTCCCTCGCTATCACCAACTAGCTCCCATTTCGCTACGCCCCGTCGGTCTTGTCTGAATTCTTTTAATTAATTTCTTCATCCTTTTTACAGAGGCCGGTCGTGGCGTAGCGGCACGAGGTGTGACTGCAAAACCGACTGGTTGTGGGTTCGATCCCCACTCGAGGAGATGAAATATTTATTTAAATTTATATTTCCATTTCTTTGCTCTGGTGTCGAGGTTAAGCGCGGCGTTGAGTTCTGCCACTCAACACGTAATGCCTCCAGAATTCGGCAGAAAGTGGGGAACGGAGTGTCTTAACACTAGGTTCCCTCTGCCTACCCTGCTGTGTGCGGGATACAGCGTGAAGCTAATCTATTTAATTTATTTATTTTATTTATCCTTTTTACATTGATATTTACAACGATTGAATAAATATATATAAACATACATTTATTCATATATATTTTTTGTTTTCAAATACCACAACTTTCCGATTGAAATATCATATATAGTGCAGATAACTCCATTCCGAGCGTCTATTTTAGTCGACGTGCAAAAATTCACCGCACTTGTTTTTCCAATTCGGGCTTGCTCAGTGACATTTTTCCAGCCATTGCATCCAACGAACGTTCCGAACCGAAGGGCGGTTTACATGAAAACCCAGTGAAATATTCACATCAGCTGTCGATCGTCACTTATTGAAACATTCAAGTTTCTACAGCGCTGGTTGTGCATCTAATTTAAATAACGACACGTTCGTATCTTATTGACGCTCACGAATCCCAAACCATTTATTATTCATACATTGAATAAATTATAAACTAAGCGTTTCAGTCGCACCTGCGAAAACGCACGCGACGCGACGAATTGTGAATATTTTGACACTTTCGTCCTAGAAATCGTAACAACGACGGACGGAGGTGAAGTTCAAGATTATTTATAAAACGGGCCCAAGTCCCGCCTATTGATCGTTTACGGAGCACGCACCCCGACGCATTACGGTAGGTTAGTATGGCCGCGGCTCGTTCGTAGGTCCCGGAACGCGCCGAAACCAGCCGAAATTTTACATCCCCGGCCGGTATTGATCGGACTTGACATTGAAATCGTAATAGACGCAAGCAGCTGGGAGGAGGGTGCGTGCGATAGGGTCCTCCTTATCCGACCCTCACCCACTCAGTGTTTTGTTGCGTCCGTAAAAACACGCAATTGTGACTAATCTAATGATCTTATCAAATTGTATGACTTAAGTGGAACAACTTGATGTTTGGACCATAGAGAATCCTAAACGATAGTTATAGTAATTCCTAGAGTCTTAATATCTAGTAATTATGCAAGAGATCCATAAGACCGGCGATGTGGTGCTCTAAAATCTCATTTATATTCAGTGGTTTGAGTTTGAATGTTATCTAAAATCCGTGTTTAGGTGTCGGGCGAGATTGGTATAATCTAGAAACTAAACACATTGTTAAGTTAGTCGGAGCTTTGTTCTCCTGGCGACCGTTCTTCGATCTCATATTGCTCCATTATATGAATTCTTGATGATTTCACTTATAGCTGAGACTTCGTTAAGAATTAGTGTTTTCTTAATGCCCATTCCGATAACACATACACCGATATAGGAAAATACGTGAAGTTAAATTAAATATAATATTCCAATAGTTAATTCCAAAACTTGAGTAACACATTAGGTACGATGTATTTCTTATCGTCCTGCGTTACACGTTCACATGTTTCTTTCCTACGACAAAATAATAGTGACATTCACTTCCTGTTTGCTGTGTGTTATGCCACTAATAGTTGCTTTCTTTGATACGAGTAATGATTTGTTTTTGGTTAGATAAAATAATGTAATGGCCTCTCTAATTATACGGTACTTTTCCTTTTTACAAACTTTTATTTAAACTTTTATTAAAAAACGTTAATATTTAGTTGACATCTAAACTCTGTCTATCTGTAGAATCTAAACTATACATTTTTGCGATTGTAAGCTATTTGGGCATGCAAATAAACAGATGTGATGTATCTTTTGTCTTTTTAAAATAAACATTTTTAATAGTTAAGAGGTATAAGTAGAGTCAAGTACCTATTTATATTAAGAATTTTACAATGAATTTACTTCCTTGTTATTTGATTGCCAAAGGGTCATTTTTAATTTAGCTTTCAAATAAAAATTATGAGTAAATACTCATATAAATAATTTAAATTTTAAATAGTTACACCTAAGCAATAATATTTTACAGCTGTGCCTGATTGAAATGTAATAAAATAAATCATATTTAAGACACTGTAACAAAGCAATTATGTCCAATAAAAAGTAATGTTGATGAATCGAAACAATTTCGTAGATATATTGAGCCATTATTTTAAAATGTAATGGATATGCTCGTTTGTTTACGTTAATGTTATTTTATTACTTTATTCTGGGTAAAATGAATACTACTAACGTTATACTTTTATATACTTACTTTATTTTTAGTACAGAGAATCACAGATACGCCACATTCTTGGTTTTTTTTTGGTAAAGTAGTAGGTATTTTTCTCACGATATGAATTAGTCTACGTGTTTAAATAGTTCAAATATGTGTAACTTGAAGACATATTGAATTATTGCTCAAGAATACTAAGAGGATCGTATTTTTTAAAAATAAAGATGATTATTTAGAATAAAAATGTAGTAAATAAAATCCACAAAGTGGCTCATCTGACAAAGTCCGTGGAATCACCGTGCTTCCAAGTCGTATAAACGAATACCAATCGAGGACGTGAGAGGAACACTAAACAAGTACCTATTTGCACCTGCATAGTACCTGTACGTGCAATGCCGTCACAAATACTCCAATTCAATAGGAATTTAATATCGAGTATTAAAGGTTATGAATGTAACAATTGGGCAGTTACGAAATGCGAAAGCAAAGGTCGATAGATTGGCTGTGGCGCGGCGGGCGGCGGGCCCGCTGATCGATCTGTCCCGCTGTCTGTGTGCACACAGGCTGCTGGCTGCTGCACTTGGGCCCGCGCCCCGTCGCTTGTCTCGCTCGCGGTAGTGCCGACGTCGATAATCCATCCCGCTCGCTGACCTAACCACCCGGTAGTCGCTGCCTCCCAGTGTCCTCCCGTATTTAGACATTGCACTATCTAATTTGTGTTTTTAAATTGTGCGCTTTTAAAGTACTCCCGGAACGGTTATGAGTATATTTAGTGTTATCGTTGTGAGGGACGCCTAATGGGCTATATCATTATAAAGTTGTCTGGAACTTTCATAAATTGAGACAGCACCTGGCACGAATGGATCATAATTTGATTTCACTACATATAAGTTAAACTAGTTTATATTCCAAACAAGAGTAAATTATGAACATTTAACGTCTATTTCTCCAGCACTTTAGGTTATTTTAAAATGAAACATAATTTATGAACAGGTTATATGTACTTTCATTTGTTTGGAGGCCTTGGCACAAGCACTAAGTAGCTTAGGAATAGCACGGTGGCATTTGGTGTCGTTAAATGCGCCTGCGCAGTTCGCTTACATAACACACCTGCCATATCGGGCTAAACCTCGCGCTCACTCGCCCATTCTATGAATTACTTATAGGTCATAGACCTTATGCATTATTTTATTCCACTTGGCATTCGATGCATCGGTAGCTGGGTTTATATAAATTAATTAAAATACCAGAAAACAATATAACAATAGCGACGCCTGAACTTATAAAACAAATAAAGTATAATTCAGAATATTATACGACAAAACTTATGACTTAAGTCAAAAGAATAGAAGTACCTACCCTAACTCTCAGTAAGTCTCGAAAATCTTAGCCTTTCTTTCGCAGTTCGTAGTTGAGTGAACCGGGGTTGAGTTTACTTCGTTTTCCGCGTTTTTGTCTTTAAATCCTTTAACATCCCTGAGGAGCCGACTGCGGATAAGGGTTGCCTACTTTAAACACTGTAAGCTCTCTTCTCAACGACTGTGCCAACACCCCGATAAAATTTTAAATACGCTTTCACGCTTCATCTTGTTAAAAGTGAATTACTATGTAGGACTCTTTTGAAACATTTTAGGGGTGTAGATGGATAAAAGGTAAAAGTTTATAGTGTTTTGATTCTCACTTTTTATTTCAAAACTGACTGACTAACATTTTAAAGAACGTAAGTCTTATTCAAATTAAGCTTACAAAAAAAGACAATTGATTTTATTGATTATTTTTTAACAATTGATTATAAATAAATAAAAGTTTCCAATAACTTTGTGTACAGGAGATAATGTAGCTACGTGATTAGTAGTAATTATAACTACTAGAGACCGGCCTCTATCCTCTATCTATTAGACACTTGAGTCGATTGCATCTAGACATGATATGACCATTTCGCATGTTTACGAGATGCAGTTTATTCAAATTGTTTAAATGTAATTTGTTGCCACGCCTGCTTGTAATTAAATGGTAAAATGTCCCCAATTTCGATATTAAGGCTTAAAGTATGGATTTTTACTACAGTGACTAACTAAAACTATCTATTCTATCAACCGCTAGAAGTTCTCATGTTTGAATAACAAGTATAATGTGGAAAAATATAGGAGACTCAATAAAATTATATAAATCGTATCGAATAGAATAAAATTTTGAAGAATTAATAATATGACTAAAACTATTTATTTATTTATTTATCCCATCAAAAACATAAATGTGAAATGAGAACCAATTTAAATATTAAGTAATGCGTTATGGACTTCACCGACAAGACAAGGTGCCGAGTTCTGTACTCACTCGGCATAAAACTCAAGCACAAAATTTACCTACAGGCTTTATTATATATGCAAGTTATTGTACTTCCAGCTTGTACTGGACTTTAAGGTTGATATTTTCTTTGATGCCTGATGATAAAAAATAGCCAAGTCAAATTAAGAACTTTTTAACTTAGCTAGACACGCTGTCGCGTGTCGTGGTTATATTTCTAGAAAGTATTACGTGTTTGCATGTAATTCTTATATACTTCACGCGTATTACTAAAATTAATAACTATTGATGTTTTTATCTTAAATTACCCATCAAGTGTTTCCAGCGATAATATTAGTTACATAACAGTTCGGTTTATTATAGTACAATGACCGATAGAAATCAAAGGGAGTATCTATTTTGCCCAGTGATCATACTATTAAATATTATAACTTGTGGGTAGTTAATTTTAATAATCATAAAGACGTAAAATGACTTATTATTATATAAAATACGTAAGGAAATTCCGTTTTCTCCTCTGTGTGTTTGTTTTTATAGCTAAACCACTCGTTCTTGTTTTAACGATACTTTATATGGTGAGATCAAACAGCTTTTCACGAAAAGAAACCAAGCGTGATGTAATAAAATAGAAAAAATATTAATAGATACAAAGCTTAGTATTTACTTATCGTACACACTTCTTACTACCTATAATCACAAATTATTTATAATTTTAACTACATATAAGTGAAATTATTATATATTTTTTGTTAATATTCCACTACGATGGAAATTTTAATTCAAATGTAAATAAAATAAATAAATTAGCTTCACGCTGTATCCCGCACACAGCACTTTCTGCCGAATTCTGGAGGCAGTGCGTGTTGAGTGGCAGAACTCAACGCCGCGCTTAACCTCGACACCAGAGCGAAGAAATGGAAATATACATTTTTTAAGTAAATATTTCATCTCGAATGGGGATCGAACCCACAACCAGTCGGTTTTACAGTCACACTTCGTGCCGCTGCGCTATGGATTCAAATGTTTGATTTAAAAATAAATAAATCATTGTATACTCATGTTGTGAGAGTGCTCTTGATATTTGTGTGAAAAATAATATGCATATTCAATCAAAAAAGTAAATGAAAAGACTTTATTGTTATTAACCTATAAATTAAATTATAATTATAAATTTAATACAGAAATATTTCAAAATACATGAACTATTTGAAACATAAAATATCATAGTTACTAATCTAATAAATCTTACATGTATCGAGTTAATTTAAAATACAATTCCACTTAACGTTAATATTTTTTTGCGTTTATATACGGCAAAAATGTATTTATTAGCCAACGAGTACAACTTATACCTTGTTATGCAAGTAGCGTACGATAGGCCACACAGTATTAATACAGTGAATATGAATAAAAATTAGCTTCACGCTGTATCCCGCACACAGCAGGGTAGGTAGAGGGAACCTAGTGTTAAGACACTCCGTTCCCCACTTTCTGCCGAATTCTGGAGGCATTGCGTGTTGAGTGGCAGAGTTCAACGCCGCGCCTCGACACCAGAGCGAAGAAAATCCATACCTATATTATAAATTCGAAAGTAACTCTGTCTGTCTGTCTGTCTGTCTGTCTGTCTGTCTGTGCCGCAATCAGGGCCAAACCGCTAATTCAATTGTAATAAAATACTCATACAGAGATACTTGAGGGTCTTCGGATGAACATAGGTTACTTTTTTTTCTCATATTTGTAATATTGTCGATATATAGTAATATATTAAAATATATTTCAATGTGACAGGCAATTTATTCCGCCATGTTAATAACAACCGACCGTTGCTAAGCAACGGTTTGCAAAGTTTATTTGTTGTTATAAGCAAACGTCACCCAAAATGAGCTTGCTTAACGCATACATGGCGTGCGCCGACTCAACCTTATGAGATACATAAAAATAATGTTTTACAAAAATATTGTCCTTTAAATAATGTTTAAAAAAGTCCGCGATACATATCATACCATATTTATCTCTGAAGCTTGAGCAAAGTAACACAGTAACAACAAGTAACCATTTTAATTAATTTACTTTACATTTATCGGGTTTTAGTTGTATGTATTTTCTATAATTTGATATTGATCTTTATGAAAATGAATACAATAGTCACTTTTAGCATTTCATCTAGATTGAAATTATAGTTCACTGTATAACATTCTAATAAATAATTAAGGAGATGTCACTGATTCGAAATAACCTAGCATACGACTGGCATAGTATGACCGACGCGAACGGGCAGATGACTTTGACGGTTTTGTAAATTTTCATACATTTTCGAACTACTGTTAATTTTTATGTAATTATTTGCTGTTTATAATTAATTTATACTTTTCTTTGGTTCTTCGCTTATTCGAGGAGCAGATTAGTTAGATTTTCATAAATTTCTTGGTGTGGTGTAAGTTGCGGCCCTGCGCGGCATCGGTGTAATATTATTTAAGTATTGAGGAGAGAATTGTTGGTTATTTCATCTTGATTGGATGGTTATCTATACCGTTGTTATACACTTAATAAATTGTGGTTTTAGTTTTCTGGGATTTTATTTGATATTGCTCGCAAAACTTATCATATTTAATGTAGAAAGGACTTTAGTTATTTCATATAGTATCTATGTTGCGCGCGCAAGGAAAACGAGTAAAAAGATTTTTCCCGGGTAAATCAGTAAAATCGATCACTGAAAGTCCAATAAAAATTAGTTCAGTTATTCTGGATATTAGCTCGGGGAAATAGAAAGACAGAAAGAGATAAAATTATTAATAATGTAGCTGGTTTTGTTTAGTTTTTTTATTAATATTTTACTATGGTTACGTTTACTTATATTTTTTTTATTTAAATTAGTTACATATTTTCACAAACAATTTCCTAAATATATCTATAAGCATTCGTAAAGTTTAAGCGGGCGAAGCCGCGTCCGGGTCCGCTAGTGGAAATATAAATTTAAGTAAACATTTCATCTCCTCGAGTGCGGATCGAACCTACAACCAATCGGTTTTACAGTCACACTTCGTGCCGCTGCGCTACGACTGGCCTGGCCTGGAGTGAATATAAATCTGTATAAAATTTCTAAAACATTGTGGTCTCGACGTCAAACTTCGTTTACGGGCTGTACATGTTTATTAAGTTCGCCTTGAAGCGGCCGTTATCCTCTATGCGATACTTGGCTTATCGCATGCGTGCCTTTACCTACGCACATACATATAATAAGCGACGATAATGTTAGTTGTAGTTGTATGTAAATGGTTACTTGACTCTTATTTATGTTAAGTATTTCGTGATCTATATGTATAATCATTAACTGTAAACGTGACAGTTTGTGGGTTCGATTCCCATTTGAGGCAATTAAATATTTAATATTTTTAATTTCTTTCAAACGCAACGCCTCCAGAATTAGGCGGAAAATGGAGAACGGAGTGTCTTAACATAAGGTTTCTTCTGTCTATCCTGCTATGTGCGGCATATAGCGTGAAGATAAAAAGCAAATAATAATATCAATAAATATATAATATAGCTAAATGCTATAAATAGAAACTATTATAAAATGTTTGCGCCGTGTTCCTTTATCGTGACTATCGACTTTATTTAATTTCCAAGTATTCCACTTAACAATAAAATCAAGTAACAATAAAATCTTGACATATATAGGTGAGAAAGTTTATTAATATTTTATGTTATTGTAAATAACGTAAAACATTATTTTACATAGATTCCTATTTTATATTTGTTTAAAATAACGAAAAAGAGACTAGGCATTGCTCTGATTGTATCGCTTTATAAATTCACCCAGCCTGCACTGTTATAGGCAGAAGAAAGTGTGAGACTAAAAAAAAACAAAACAGGCACATCCACATATTTCACATTTTTATAATTAATATAATCAAAAAAAAATGAGGCCAGTCGTGGAGCAGTGGTACAAAGTGTGACTGTGAAATCGACTGGTTGTGAGTTCGATCCCAACTCGAGGAAGTGAAATATTTATTTACCAATATTTATTTGAATTTTAATTTATATTTTCTTTCGCACTGGTGTCGAGGCAAAGGGCGGCGTTGAGCTCGCCTCTCAACAAGCAATGCCTCCAAAACTCGGCGGAAAGTGGTTAACGGAGTGTCTTAACACTAAGTTCCCTCTGCCTACCCTGCTGTGTACGGGTTACAGTGTGTACACGGCGTGACTTCTAAATATTTCCTAAAATAAGGCTATTTTCGCAACTGTTAATGTAGTAGGAAAATATTATAATACCTTTGGGCTTAATTTTAAGCAGTGGAGTGCTAAAGTTGTATTTTATTTACCAAACTAGGTCTAAGGACTTGTGAATTCTAATCACGAGAACTCGCTGCAATACCTACTCAAAGATCATTGCAACATAGGATGAAATGCAAATGTAAGCCTCGATCGTAACAAACGACTAATGTTAAAATCGCTTTATATGTATTAATGGCTTTTTGTAACTATTTGTTTTTGCTGGATGGCGAAAATACAATTTAAAATACACTAGTAAATTTTATGTATAAAAGTATAGCGACACAAAACCATCGCTGTGGCGCAGGGGAACAGGCGTGTGACTGAACGCGATAGGTTCTGGGTTTAATTCCCACTCAAGCGCGGCGTTAAATTCTGCCACTCAACACGCAATGTCTTCAGAATTTTACAGAAAGTTCCCATTTTCCGGAGTGTATCCGAACAGAAGTTTCTGCTGTCTACCATGCTACATGCGAAATACACCGTGAAATTGAAAAAAAAATATGAAGAAGCACTAAATAATCTATATATATAAAAGGACTTGTGCTGACTGACTGAGGTAAGACGCACGCAGAGCCGTAACCGCTGATGGTAGAAACGTGAAATTTGGGCAGATGTTTATTTTCATATTCTGGACATCCACTAAGAAGGGAATTTCAAAAATTTTAACCCTAAAGGGATGAAATAGAGGTTGAAAGTTTGTATGGAAAAAAATAATAATCTGTACCGATTTTTATAAAATTTGAAATTCAGATTTTTAAAAATATTTCATTAAATACGTGTTTCATGGTTTTAAAGAATTCACCCCCTAAGGGTTCAAATAAAGGGTTGAAAGTTTATATGGAAAAATCTTTAAATTGCCACCGATTTTTATAAAAAAATAAATTCAGACTGTTAAAAATATTTTATTGAATACGTGTTTCGTGGTTTTTTTAGAATTCACTCCTAATAAGCGGGCGAAGCCGCGCGCGCCCTCTAGTTGCATATAAAAGTACAATAGTTTTTGTTCTTATGAAGTTTGACAACATGCTAATAAAAAAATATTTTAAATAAACATTACCCGAACAATTAAGTTAACAACAGGTTATCTTTCTGATTTATTATCATATTTGTTACTTACCTTATCATTATTATTCTTTCATTTTACTTACAAGGCTGTTTGTTCGCAACTTTGCAAAACATCGTTGATAAACCCGTAGTGAGGTGACACCTAAGTGCAGGGTTATCGATACACGGTCGGTTTTTACTCGTATCGAAACTGATAATGATTCTCATCGTCTACTGCGAGTTGACTATAATGACGCTATAAATTGTTGCTTAAGTGCACTAGTATGTGTTACAAGCTTTTAACAAGCATAATATTAAGTAAATCATGCGAAACATTTCTTGTAGCTTGGGAAGAAAATAATTTTATTAGATTATTTATTTTTCTTTAAAACTGAAAAAAATATTCTTATTTTTCCTTATATTATAATTATTTAATTTCTTTATTGTTTTAATTTCCTTGCTCTTATGTCGAGGCAAAGCGCAGCATTGCGTTCTGCTTTTCAACACGCAATGTCTTCAGAATTCGGCGGAAAGTGGCCAACAGCATGCGCGATACAGCGTTAAGCTCAAAAACATTATTTCATCCATTGAAATTAAATCTCACAAATTATATAAAAAATCTGAACCAATATGTAATTATATATTAAAATACAGCACTCGAAATACTAAATACTCACCAAGCCAACGATAGTCAAGAGCAAAATTTAATTATACAATATTGTTTGTTTGAATTGCGATTAATATCATAAATCTTGTTATTATTTCCAATTGTTCTGGTGTCCTTAACATTCCAGTACCTGGTATAGATGTAGCGGGTAGATTACGTAAATATATTAAAATAGCGGTTGTTTAATAAATAAATAGACACTATATAAACATCATATTAACGTTGTTTACAATGTATTTAAGTACCAAGTAACTATTAGAATAAGTCTATTAAAATAATGTTGTGGTAGGCATCAAAGGTTTTTTTTGGCAAAATTTTTGGCAGGTGAGGACGTTGTAGTGCAGTGGCACAAGCGTGTTACTGGAAACACTACGGTGTACTCGACTCCTACTTGGGGAAATAGATGATTATTTATTAATATTTTCATTGCGCTCCAAGGTGCGGTGTTAAGTTCCGCCACATAACAGGCAATGTCTCTACGTCGTCGTTACTGTCTTTCTCTCTAAGTAAGAAAATATATTATATGTAGTTCATTAAAGCAGATCTTTACTGCATATTAAATCTAGAAAAACCATTTTAGGCATTCTAAAAACCTTAAAAGGTTATTACAAAATTTATTTAACCAATGCTTTGTACGTACGTACATTTTCAGAAAGGTATTATTAAGTAAATTAATATAAACTACAAGAAAAATAGATTTCATACTTACAACATTGAAGTCGATTTTTTTTGTTATAAATTATTTTATAACGTTAATAAAGAAATATATTAATATTTAAAAAAAATAGTAATTTTGTTTGAGAATGAACTAAATTGAAATAATATTGTATATGTATGAATTATATCTGAAGAAAGATTATTTCGTTTGAGTCAGATCAAATAGCAGATATCCAGCCAATTAATTCAGTAAAGCGAAGTTTATCCAGTATTTGCCTGGGTAAAATTAGATTAGATACCTACTAAAATATCTTAGGTTTCAATTTCAATGAAATCAAAGAGTATAAAGTGATTTAATATAATTGGAATGTAATTCATTTTCGGATCTTAGATATTAATCTTTAATTTTAGAAGTCCGGTGGCACGAGGATGTGACTGTAGACGCGAAGGTTGTTGGTTCGATTGCCGTTCGGGGACTGAAATATTTAATGCTTTCATTTGCTTGCTTTAGTAACAAGGCAGGGCAGAGTTCCCTCACTTAATAGGCAATACCTCAATAATTATGCGGAAAGTGGATAAGGGAGTGTTTCAACATTAGGTTCCTCTGCATACAAAGCCACATGTAGGGTACAGCGTGAAACTAAAAAGAACAAATGTTATTAGATACTGATTACTTTTTATGATTGCTAAATGGAATCCAAGGCCGTGACAAAAATGACGAAATCGTTAAACCACATGACTTTTTATGTAACTTACATATAAAATGATTAGAGATTAGTGTATAAAGTTAAATTAATAAACGTTAGGCTTTTGATATTAACCAAAACAACTGTTTCATGTAGTTATAGATTTGATAGTCGACGAGTCTCTCTACACTGTAGCATTTGGAGGGATATCAAAATAAGAACACATTCAGCTGATTTAATATATAATACTACTAATATTAAGAAAATGTGAAAGTTTGTCAAGATGGATGTTTGTTCATGTTTTACGCAAAAGCTAAGTTACTATAAAGATGACCATAATCGACACAGTAGACATTTCGTAAGGATTTCAGCATATGTTCTGACTTATGAATAATCGAGTTGAATGTTGACTCAGCTGTGATCGCACGTGGTTGTACACGTTCGTTTTTTATCACTACATAAATATAATTTCATAATAATAACTAATTTAAAAGTTTATTTTTCATTGATAAGGCGACGATAAGAAACAAATAATAATATTAAAAGCAGTATTATTTTCTTAATTTTTTTGCAGAGTGAGCAGAAAGGACTTACCATACTCCGCCTGAATTCGAGACATTGCGTATTACGTGGCGGTACTTAACGTCGCTCTTTTGCATTACTAGAGAAAGGATATGAAAATAATTAATTCTCGAGTGGGAATCGATCTTATAATTTTCGCTTATAATGGCGTCAATTTACTTAATATTAATTAAGTAAATTGATATTAAACATAATAACAAAAAATATAGAAACACCATTTTTAAAGTTGGCAGTGCTTTCGAATGCTAACTGGTGTTTGATGATGGAATAGAAATCAGATAGCTACGAAATACATTGTAAACTTCGCTTAAATTTACATAGTAATCTAGGCTCGCTTATGCTAAACATAACCATTAATAATAAATTAGCACACACTAAAACGCATAAATTTTATATGAATTCAAATATATATATGCATAAAACTGTAAATTTAAATGCATAAACATTCATTTTAAATGTAGACTTTAATTTTAGTTCATGCTTATGGAAACCGTTGCCAATATTTTGCTGTAACAAACAACATTGTGGTTGTTATTTCTTTTTTAACGCTTTACACTGTATCTCGCATGTAGCAGCATAGGCAAAGGGAGCCTAGTGTCAAGACACTCCACTCCTCACTTTCAGCATCGTTCTGCATCGTGTGAGTGGCGGAACTCAACGCCACGCTTTACCTCGGCACCAGATCGAAGAAATGAACATATCATTTTTGTAATAATTGTCATATAAAGTTGTGGCTGTTATGTATACACATTTAAACTGTATACATAATATGTATATATTAAGAAAATATTTAACGTAAATTACTCACGAGTTTGTACGCCTTGACCTACATCAATACACACATTGGCTATTTATGAGTTGTTTTACGCTTGGACAAAGGAATTAGTGACAGTGATAAATGTTGTGTTATGATAATAAAATATGCCAGTCTTGTTTAAATGGATTGAGTCGTCCATATAATTTATTATTCTATAATATTTGTATAAAACTACTACTATGTACTTGTATCTTAAAAACTTAGCCATTCGATATAATCACACTAATATAGTTAAAAGTATTATTTATAGCAACATTTAAATTTATTAATAATAAGACGACAAAAGGTATGAACCATGGTCTGTAGTGTAAGAAATAATATATTGTTCAGTTATTTCATGAAGAGGATTTAAGCTATAAATATGTTTAAATATATTTTTTGCATCACGTGTTCGGTACATAGGAGGGTAGGAAGAAGGAATCTGGGAACCTAGTGTTAAGACATTTTGGTCACATTAAGACACTTCCGTTCAAATTCTAAGGCTTTGTGTGTTGTGTTGGGGAGTTCAGCGCCGCGCTTCCCCTCAACACGAGAGCGGAGAAATTAAAACATTAAATATTTCATTGCCTCGAATGGGTATCGAACCCGCAACCTGTCGCGTTTACAATCACACTCTTGTGCTCTTGCGCCACGACTGGCCTCGTTAAATAAATAGTAAAAACATAGAACAAATGCCATTAAGAGCAATGAAAAAACAAGTCCAGCGGTCATAGAGATACAACTGTATGGGTAACTATAAAACGTAGTTACGATAAGTAGTTTCTCATGTCTACTCAGAGCACAATTCAAATAATTTCAAGGTTTAACAACTTTATTTGCTATTGTCGCTTCAATAAAAGCTGATTTATTAACAGGATTCCATTTTTTGTTAAATTTTATAACTTGCAACTTCATGTTTGAAAAATGTATCACGACGAACAGGTATAGGTTCATCTAAATTGAAATGGGTTTAATCTTAAACCCATTTTAAGATTAAAAATTCAAGATTAAAATGAAGCTATGAAATAACAAGAAAAACATCGATAATTCTTAAAATATTTTGAGCTCGATGAAATATGCAGTAATTTTTGACACGCGACCTCCTCCTGAGGATATGAAATACTTAAGATGTGATATTAATTCACGCGACAAAATATTCTAAATATGACACATGTATGTAATATTTTCGTACACCCTTCTTCACCCACCCGCATTTTTAAGGAGGACTGTAATATTTCGCATAAGTCTTATACAAGAAATACTTTTCTTATAAATTCTAAAAATGTTAAATATATATGATGTTTTATATATGTACACAAAAAAATAATATTACAAGATCATCACTAAGTTCGAATAGAAGACGAAACTTTGAACAATTAAATAAGCACGGTTCGGTTCTACAAAACAGAATATTCATTTTTAAAATGTATCTACATTTAATACACAAAGTTAAAGTAATACAGCGATGCTCTCAGACAATGGGGAACAACCCAACGTAACGTTCAGTATAAATATATTGAGTACCCACCGCAAATATAATCCCGACGACAGACATATTGTTTCAAATGTTGGTACCTACTCCTGAAAAATTGCAATTCACCGCAACTATCTATTATGACCATAAATTCTATGCTGTCATTTTGTACTAAACTTTTTTTTTTGTTTGTAAGTCCCCTAGAGAAACTTTTCCAAAAGATATTTTAATTCTATTCTAGTTATTCCTGTAGGTCTTTCGAGTTCGAGATATTCGTTTTTAATCTTAGTTTAGCTTTATTTGTGCTTTTCTCAAAAGAGTGCCAACGTCGCGACGGTAGATATAATATGAAAAGTTTCATTTGCCTAATTAAAAAAGCGGCCCTTGGGGACGGGTCAGATTTATTATTTTATTTTAATATATTTATGCCACTTGATTTTTTAAGAGCTGTCTCTCTTCTTTCTGTTTTCGCTAGTAAAGCTACGTAAATACCGTTTGTATGATACACGTAGCGTCGGTCCGTAATGTGGAGGTACATTTAAACAAATCAATTAAGTAGAATCTTTATTATCTGTATTAATTACATAAAATAAATAACAATTGAAAGCACCTCTCCAAGAGGTCTTTGCCGATTCTTGTTGATTATTGCGGTATATTCATTTTAGGAAGTTTTAATGTGTGTACATTCGTTTTGCGGCATGTCGACTACTAACGAGGCTTGAAGCGTACTTTATTCCTCTCGTCTCCTCTTTTAAACGACCACTTGACGCTTTTGTTGTTTGAACAACGAAACAGACGAACAGACTCGCGATTAAATTTCACAAGAATAAATCCAAACTTTTAGATACTTGAGTGCTGCTTGTATTTGCATTTCTTTAATTAAAACGTTATAATTTAGAATTTCATTGGAATTACTTTTTGAATTTTCATGTGTTGTACGAATAATCTACATATATTACATGTATATATATGTATGTAGATTTATGAAATTTACATTTTACGTGAGAAGCATCAATTCATTTTTAAAATCTAACAATAACGAGATTAGATATACAAAGGTTTACATGAGACCCACTTCCCCACTTCCTGCCGAATTCTGGAGGCAATGCGTGTTGAGTGGCAGAACTCAATACCGCGCTTTGCCTCGACACCAGAGCGAAGAAATGGAAATATAAATTTAAGTTAATATTTCATCTCCTCGAGTGGGGATCGAACCCACAACCAGTCGGTTTTACAGTCACACTTTGTGCCTCTTCGCTACGACTGGCCTCACAACGCAACAAATAAATAAATATATACTTATAAATTAACACATCTCTCGCTCATGTAGACTCTACACATTAGTTCATCATTACCAAATTTAATGATAGATAATAATGATTCCAATTCACAAATGGACGTACGTAGATAACATCTATTAGTAACCCGGGTGTAATTGCCCACGGCGGGCAAGATTTGTGACGCCCGATAGCTCCCCCGCCTCGCCTCTTGGCAAACTGCACTATTCTATATTGCAAATCATAGTGTGTTTGTTGGCGCGGGTCAACGCTCTAGCCGAGACGTTTTATGTGTTCCTGGTGTCACGACGTCATTCTAATAATAGAATGATAGGAATGCCAACATCGACCGCTGCTATGTGTAAATGTTGCTAGCTGATTATGCATAAGTCATGCGTTTTGTGTATTGTCTGGTTATTCGATACGTAAACAGGCGTTTGTCTGAAATATGTTTTTTTTAGCTTCACGCTGTATCCAGTACACAGCAGGATAGGCAGAGGGAATCTAATATTATGACATTTCGGTACCCATTATCCGCCGAATTCTGAAATTCCGCATTGAGTGGCGGAACGCTGATTTTTGAGTTAACACCAGAGCTGAGATAATGAAAATATTAAATATGTAATTTCCTCAACCGAGAATCGAACCCACAACTCTGTCACGTTTACAATCACACGCCCATACCCTTGCGCCATCACTGTCCTCAAATATTTAAAATCAATTTTAGAATAAATAATGATTTCATGCTGTAGCAATAATAAGAAGTATCGATAATACTCTATATGGATGTATATTTAATTAAGTCCTACGACGCAGCAATAACTCGTTAAACTTTCATTATTATTCGCCATCACAAATTGCTCGTACGTGTACAAAATGTGCTCACAATCGATCTCTGCGGCGCTCGCGAGCTTTTGTTTGACTTCGACTCCGAATTCAGCATAATTGCCTTTCAACCTTTCATTATGGAACTTTATGCAGTCATTTACTTGGATTATTCTAAAGGGAGAGATGTATTAATCGTAATATGTAAATATGACACTATATTGTATTGAGATTGTGGGCGAGGGCGTCTGAATAGGGCCTCATTTCTTATTGACATGCTGCGTTCTTTACATGCCCTAATATTTAGTTAAATTTTATATATGTGAGGTGTCACTAAATATTAATGAATTATATTACTGAAAGAATTATTTATTTGCATTTAATAACTGTAACTCTTTTCTTTGTTATAGATTGAGGACGAAGGCAACCATGGCAACGATGACACCAGGCTGTTCATCCTCTCCACACTTGCTGGTCAGCACAAGCCTCGTGTGTCCTGTGCACTTTGCAAAGAAACCCTTCACGTTTTCGATCGCTATCCGTTGGTTGATGGGACTTTCTTTCTCAGTCCACGGCAACATACCAGCAGCGCCGTTGAGGTAGGAAATTAGTTATTTCTAAGAAAAACGTAAGGAATATTTATATAAATATTATAAAAAAAATAAAAAAGAACATTTTCGTAAGAAACCTAATAAAACACATGGTTTAAATTGTCCATATTTGTACTACCCTATTCGTTACAAACTTAAATAAGATTTCGAAAGTTACTTTCAGACTACGAAATAACAGAAGGCATCTCTAGATCTCGCTTCAAACTTCAGAACTGTCTTTGTTTATTCAGTGAATTACGACATAAACGCTAGCTCTCGTATATATTTACAATGTTTGTTTGATGTTAGGATTAGTACTTTGTTCCATTCATCACGATGTTCAGCATCGATAAAAAAAATTAAAATGACGTGTCTTGTTACACAGGTAAAGGTCGAGGGACGCACACAGTACTTGACATGCGTGTGCATGGGATGTTTGGAGAGATGCGATCCAGAGCGCACTATACGCTGCAGATTCTGTGGACAGAAATGGGACGGGTCGTCTCTAGTGCTTGGTACAATGTACTCTTACGACATCTTTATGGCTACTCCTTGTTGCGCTGAACGATTGAAGGTAAATTAATTGAACATTTATGTATAATATATCATGAAAACATACAATTTTATTTGTAACTAGAGATTAAATATAATGTTTTTGTTCCCAGTGTAACAACTGCTACAAGCCACTTCTGCACCCGCACCAACGGCTGAACTACTCTGACTATTCTCACCCCGTCACATGTCCACACTGCCGTGTAGTCGACACTCACTTCGTGAAGCCGCTGTCTTATTGTTTCACAAAACGGGTTTTCCCGCTCTTTCAACAGTGGCCATAACAATCGGCGGTGCCGGGAACCTCTCCCGGCACCCCCCCTGATACATGGGGACTTGCACCGTCTCCTACAAGACGGGCTTCCCCGCCAGCACTACGACCAGTCGTCAACACGAGCATGGCTTCCCGCGCACCTGAATCTACAGATGAGTCTTCAAAATTCTTAACTCCGGCCTTAGCAAGCATTACGGAATCACTCTCCCTACTTGGGCTGAGTCCTGAAACCCTTGCTATGAGTCTCGGGGAAACGCTCGCTGAACGATATCTCGCATCGCTTCGTCCAAAACCAGTGGAAAGACCTACGATACCTTTAACCACGTGCAGTGCCCCGCGACGCACTGCGGCCGCCGAGCCCTCAAATCTTCAGTTATTTTCTAATGACTTCATCGACTATTTGAACCAAATCGCGTAAGCCGTGTGCGTGAAACGTCTGTGTTTTGAACTTTTATGTGTCTTTCTTGAGGCGCTAGGAATAATTTTTGTTAAAATTAAGTTGGTATTATTGAAAATAATTTTATGTATCGGTTTAGATCATACTATTGATTTTATTTTAATTTTATTCTGCACTTTGTTGATTAAAATAGATAGATGTTGATTTTATCAAAAAATAATTATTATTAGGGGTATGTGTACAGTGACGCCAGAAATTGCATTTTTTTTTATTTTGATTGAAATTTGACCTGGAGTGGTTTCCTTTTGAAGGATACAATAAACAATAAATATTTTTTTAACGATGTAATTACCTTCGATTTCAGTGATACTGATACGATAGTCCTATCTAATAGGACATTTGAGTGGTGTGTTGTTTAGTTCAATTTAGTTTATTAGTTATGTTTTATTTTAGCAAAATTTAAAACTTTTAAACTTAAACTTAAGTGTTATACAATATTTAGTAGATTTATCGCGATTTTCTTTTCTCCCACCAAATGGCACTTGCATTCTGTAAAAGAATTGCAGATGTCATGTTAGGTTATTTATGTTCTTTGATATCATTTTCGTTTACTTACTAATATTTTTTCACTTAATAGTGTTAGAGGAATATAATTTTAAGCAATTGCTGTGTCACCAATAATATGATTAGCTTGTCAATATATACATACATATATGTATATTTTTGAAGTAAGGTTATATACGGATATGTATTTGTTTTGTTTTCATTCATTTTATTAACTAGATATTATGTTCAGTGATCAGCGGAATTCTAAAAAATTTAAAAAAATATATGAATATAATTTATGGAATCGTGCCATATCAAATGCAAGAACCTCAATATTGGATCAGAATTATTTTATAAGATATATTATATCCGCTTATCACTGAAAGCATTTATTTATACGAAACGGTACTTTTTTTTGTTAAAAGAGAAGATTTTTGGCTGCGTCTGTCTATAGGTTAAGGTTTTTCATATAATTATCATGGATGTCTATTTATTTGTAAGTATAGCGCTTCGACATTGAATAAGCGTATAAGTGATGCACATTTACTCATTAATATTTAACGTTAACGTTTTAGGTAAGTTTTTTGATACATTTGATACTTATTACTCGCAAAAGTGATTAAAAGTGATAAAATTCCTAGTTCTAGTGGGTGTATAGTGATAGTGGATAGACCAAGTGGTGCGGATAGGTGTTTAATGGCTCGTTTACAAAAAAAGGGTAACGTGATATCCGTGAACAGTGAGTTCACAATGTAGGCAATAATTCTATGAAGACTTGAAAATTTTTTATAGGTGAAAATTTTTGCATTATTCTAAAAATCAAAACTGCCATTTACATTTTACTAAACTAATCGCTTTGGTTTCGAAATGAAGTGCGTACTTCGTTATGAAACGTTAGATTGTGGACTGAATACCATTTGTTCGTAAATGTTGCGTAGATATTAGACTCATGTTGGGCTTAGACCAAGCTGTTCTAATGAATTCGTATGTAAAATACAATAAAATTATTAGCAAAAGGTTTCTTTTAATTACTTGCTGCTCTATATTATATTTCAGTAGAATCAGTTTCAGTGCGCCGAAGAAAGTACGAAACAATAATAAATAATATCTTCTAAATATTTTTGAAGTATTATTCAACACTTATTTAGAAAACGTAGAAAAATTTGAAGAAAAGTTTCCAGGAGGCGCGAGTTCGAGTCTCTCTACTTTCAAATTTTTGTACGTTTTCTAAATAAGTAAATAATATCTTGTTCAGCTATATAACTGTGCTATTAGTTCGCTTGGTCTAAATCCATGTTCAGGGTATCATCACCTCTATCGCACGTCATTGCTATCATCCGCATCACTGCACCTCATTTGTCGTTATCGTCATCTGGCACGGTTTGGCTGGCGACGAACTGGTTCACTGTTGTCTTATATTAAAATAAGCATTTTTTATAAACAGAACATTTATTAAACTATTTTGAATGTCCAAATTACATCTCATTTCATTTAAATACAATATGACACCATATAAAAACCTATTTTTGGTAATTTGATATTAAATTATATTTTTTTAGTTGGATAGATCACAGTAACCAGTTCGTCGAGTGTGGTTGTTCTTGTAGTACCTCTCTAAAGGTTTTTTCTTTAATTTTAAATTCTCTTCTCGCTTATAATTAATCTAAAATTGAGAAATATATATCAAAAACTATGATAGGACAGTATAGTATTGTAAATAATGCCGTTCTTGTACACGCAAATGCTTACAAAGTGTTTATTCAGATATAATATTACATATTTCTAGTTTAGCCATAAATCGATAGTACATTATGTCAATAATATCAAATATCCCTAATTATTTTAAACAATCTGCTGAATGTAATGTCATCTCATATGTTAATCAATTTTAATTTTATCGAAGTTTGCTCGTTCGAATATAGAATTATATTTAAAAAGTTTAATGTACATTTAATTAAATGTATTTGTATCCAATAAATAAAAATATTTGAAAAAATAAAAAAAAAATGACGAGCTGTTGTTGGTATATTTAGGAAAATATTAAAAAAAGAACCAGATCATCTGATGGTGGCCATGTACAAATAAAAAGTGAAATGACATTACACTTCGGTTATTTAGCGAAGGCGACACAAATTATTAAATCATATTGTTTAATAGTCAATACAGAGCCAACTTAGTAGATGTATTAATCATAGTAGAAGTTTATGAAGAGGCGAAGCATCGACGTTACCCCCTCACTCCGGTACAAATTCAAAGTAAATACGATATATTGGAAATAAATATCCACTTTTACGAGTTTACTAAAGTCCTCAGAAACAATAAGGATCATTTTAATATTTTATAAAGTGCGACATTACCTCTCTAGATACTAAATAGAAAAATTTATATATTGGTCCGAGGGCTCCTAAATTAATACGTTTCAGAGTTATCATTTATAATTAAGAAGTGATTACTTAACAAGTAGTACTTTCGGTTGCAGAGTACAAAGAATAAAGAATAACGTATTTTAAATATTCGCTCAACCTATCTCTTATCTTCTTTTGTTGTTAAAAATAATTCTAAATATTAAAAAAAAATATTGTTTTACCCATTTTAAAAGTACATAAATACATTATATGTAATATTTTACGTAAGCATTTTAACTTGAATCGTGTACTTTACTATTAATATTTTAGTCTTTATACTGTTAAGAATTTTTCCTAAGTCGAACTATATATATCGCAAAATCACAGTAAATGAAAGTTTCCATTGTATTCTGTACTTTTTGAAGACCAAAGCTCCTTGAAAGCAGGTTGCAGTGATAACACATCGGATACGAAACCTAAGGTTGTATAGACGTAGGGGCGCTTATAAAATAGTTTGACATTTCCTACTCTTGTATACAACATGGTAGTGTGTGTTTGATTATTCATATTTTAGTCACTTAGTTGTTTGTTCAGTTTAAATAAATGTAATTACACGAACGTTGCCAACTTCTTAGTTTATTTGCACATATTTGTTAAATTTTTGTAATAAATAACAATTTATTTAGACACGTACATTCACTTTCATGTTGAATTTAATGTGGTGTAATTTAGTGAATTGCTTAAAAGTACAAAGAAACAATTTGTTACTTTTGCAAATTTTATAAAGTAAATCAAATACATATTAAAGGTAACTAACACTGATCTAGATAATCTATACAAAATAGTTGCTGTAAATCCTAATGAAACGGAAACGTTTCACCTCAATCAAGTGACTAGCCGTTGCATTGATTTTATAGAAATTTTGTTTTACAATACGTTGGTAAATTAGAGGCGTAAATTGTTACTTATTGAAAACTATATCTTCTATTAGTTTTATGTATGTTTATTTGATCTTGTATTTTATAAAATGCTATTAGTATATTTAGTACATAGTAGGGACACACCGTAAGTAGATAACCATCGGCAAGGTATTTGCCAAACTAGGTCTCGTCTTGCTTTTTAACCTAGATTTAATCAAACCTTATTTCGTCTGTAGTTTTCATTTAGACTCATAAGTAATTCCTTTTAGTGTTTAGTATGAATGAGACGTGTGTTTGTGGTCATATTAAGTAAGTTATCAAACTTTTATTTTTATTATTATTTCAATCGATCTTCTCGTGGGAAGAGAGTTTTTTTTTTATAAAATTGTGTACGTTCTGGTCATAGAAGCAGCGTTTGCGCATGCGCTTAGATACAACAAATTGACATTTGGTATTTCGAATGATGTTCATATCATTACTAATTTTACTAATCACTCTTATAAACCCTGCCCCTTAATGTTTAATCTCGTCTAGTTATACGTAATTAATATTCATAAATGTAGTGTATTTTTTCAAAATTATTAATACACAGTTCCAAAATGTGATCGGTAAGAAGACTGGTCGCCCACGGTAAAGTTTTGTGTAATGGCTAAGAATAGTTAAGCTATTTGATAGTTGGAAACACCAAAAATAAATATGTAACGTTAGTTGGATCGATGGAGTTTTATACGCATTAATCTTGTCTAAGTCATTCATTGTTAATTGCAACAGTTGAATGTTCTTACAATGAAAAGAACCCCGAGACATTGACTACGTTGTGTCTCCATATGAAACCTGTAGGTATTCAAAAATAACCGCGTCCGCAGAAAAGCTCAAGAATTTTCAAACGCATTGGCTGAATATAGTATACGGCTGTTATTGGTTAGTGAAAGATGCAAATCAACGTGTTAGTTATATTTTGATATTCGATGTTTTCTACACTAAAGTAGTGATATGTATTAAAATATTGTAATAACTTTTGTAGTTAAGGGCTTAACTTTGCGTTCCATTGTATTTTGTCATTTTGAATAATGTTTTGCAATTGTGAAGTTACCATATTGTTGATCAAATTTAAAGGTAAATCAGTTAATAAACTTCAAACTGTGTTTCAATCTAACAAATACAATGAGGATATGAAAAAGTAAATGAATGAAAATACTGAAATCGTACATTCAGAATTTAAAAGCAATACGAGCAAACGCACATAAATAAAAAGACTGTGTAGATATAGACTATGGCTGTAGTAATATAAGAAGCTACTGATAAATGATCGTTGCAATATTTTTTGATATCACAAATTTTTGATGCAATTACAAGTTCGTCGTTTACTATTGAAAATGCCTCGTTTCCAGTGCTGCGTTTGCTCCAAATAGTATACTTACTAGTTTCCAATATGAATTGCAAATATTAAGATTCAGTCAGATCAGATGGAGATTGTGGAAGTACTTGGATTTAATTGGTGATAATCTTACGAATTGGTTAAAGATAATAATTAAGTAATTGCGTGGCAATTAGACTAACGTTTCCGACGTAACGCGCGGGGTGCATCAGGGTATGAGTGTCATAATTTGTAAACATAATACTTTTGTACTTTCATAATGGTAATGAGTAAATTAGCGGTAACATTTTTTCTATTAATGTGTAATTCGTAAATTTAACGTCGATTAATATACGTTTTTTTACTGAAATCGTAGATTGTAGTATTTTTGTAAGACAAAACGAGACGTGAGCTCGTACGTGTATCACAGCGATAATAGGTATTCAACGAGACCGCCCGTTCGTCGTCATTTAAGAAGTGGTCTTGACCGTAGTCAGATCTGGAATGATTCGGGCTGCGGAATATTGAGACTTCTTCTTGATAGGACTTACGGTGAAAAGGTCCTTAAGTGTAAGCTAGGATATCTCCATTTTTTGTAAGTTGGTATTAGATGCTTTATAAAATTTATATTACAACGGTTTTCTTTCTTAATTTTTGGGATAATTCTGTTTTTATCTCATAAAATTTTTAGAAAGATTTTTTTCCTTAAATAAATCAGCAATATCTCCTGTGTTTCAAAACGTTTTTTTATTCCATGAATATGAGTTATAAATGATTATAAAATTTTGTAAAGCATCTCTACTCAAAAATTATTTTTACAATGTAAGCAGTGTATGTCAGTGTGAATGATTAATTATTCATGTTATAGAACTCTTATTTCATTTCTAGCGTAGGTATACTGGTTATCTACATTAATTTTAATATTGGGTGTGGTCGTGATATACACAACGTACATGTATTTTACTATGATCTCTTGTTTACTTACAATTTTTCTGGAATATGGCTCGATGTGAAAGAAAGATAAAAAGAAGGATAGGATAGGAAACTCGTATGAACGCCAATACTTTAAGCTTAAATGTAACAGTTAAGTGCTTTTGATATTTATAAGAACCATTTTAAAATATAGATATACTTCGTTTGATATAATTTATAATATAAATTAATGATACATTACAATGTATATTTTTATAAATTTGCATTAATTGCATAAGGAATTGGCACAATTGAACCATAAATTAGGCGCTTAGATTTATTCTGTTTACTATAAGACAAAAAGTTCCATTTTGTATCGATTGAAATATTGAGTATAAGAATAATTAAAAAATATATAAGGATATGTGAGCGTTGTATTGTCTATTTTGTAATGTTGGTAAAGCATGAGTAGTATTTAAGGTTGTTTCAGAAAATTGTAATAAAACTAAGAAGAGAAAAAAAAAACATGTTATATTTTATACGGATCCTGATATTGCGCCCGTCGCTCGAGCGTCGGGCTTTGTGTTACTTTACGAATGTAGTGTGTAAGTTTGCTCTTTAAAAGAGTTTTCGCAGGTAGTAGTTTTAGTAGGCTTAGTGTTTTTTATACCGGCTTGATGTTGTGACATTTATTATTAATATGATATCGACGAAGCGCAGAGCTACCGAACGAGCGGCCAACACTGATCCATAGCAGAATGTGTAGTGGGTCAACGGGGAACGGGACCTTTCGTTAATTTAGTTTACGGGCGAGCGGGGCGGGCGGCATTCCTGCAATTGTGATCTTTACCAAAGCGTCGCTGTTCGCAAGCATATCATTTTATTACAACGCTAGATACGTTTTCGGTACAAAATTTAGAAAAAGTTTTTATTCTATTCGATTAATAATAAATTGTTAGACAATACCTCGTTGTCGGTCTTGTAGTGGGCGGTGCGGCTTCTAGTCGACTTCATCCGCGAGTCCCGACCGCTCCACTACAACCCCGGCGGTGGAACCTGAATTACTTCAGTTATTTAGCAGAATTATATTATTGTCTAGTGTTTCCGATTATGTTACGTTTTATATTGCTTATATTATATATTATTGATACAATGTTCATTAAGTATTTAATATTCATTTGATGAGGACCTAGTCGATTCTCTATGATATCACATCTCCCAAAGTACAAATTCCTTGTTGTTTAGTCCAATTTTGTTTGACTGTTATTAACTGGAAATTATTTTAGAAAGAGTTCGCGTCGTCTTGTCTGGTCGTGTGAACTGTAGGTCTATATATACGGACCTGCGTTGGTTCTAATAGGCTTCGTCGGCGGCTTTAACTTTTAAAAGATCATCCAATGTCGCCGACAAAGATCTATTCATGGTTTAACGTATAGTTCAAATGAACCCTTAAAATTATTTCCCTAGATATGAATATTAGGTGCCGTCTTGGCAACTGCAAAGTACGATTATATTATGTTTAGCAGCTCTAAATTTAATTAATTTTTTCAAGTTAGATTAATTTTAATTTTTACCTACTTTAGTTAATGCACAATTAATAACCTAAATATATTACCTTTCATTACCTTCACTAATTCTTACTGTATACAATCACCGCTTAGTTTTAAAATGTTTTTGTTTTAATTGTAAACTGTTGTTCAGAGATTTTTATTTCTTTACTCTCCATTGTATTTTGTTATACGTAATCGCCTACTACACATTATCTAATTGGGAAGCAAATTTGAATTGAAATATATTTCAAATTACACTATACCTACGATAAATACAAACCTTTATAAAATAAAATAAAAATTTGAAAAATATTAGATTGTTTTACTTTTTAACAAGTCCCTATCTTTCCCTCTTCACGTATCTACGCACTATACAAGACACCTACCTGCTCATAAAATCGTAGATCTATGTTAGCATATATTGCACAGATACAAAAGCAAACAAAATAATGTAAAAATATATAGATAATATAATTTTGTAATCTGGCTTAAATTTTTTTATATGTACAAATTTAGGTATAAACTAAATTGTACAGAATGATATTTTAATAATTTCATTTTAAATAAAATTTAAAAATAATAAGTAGTTATTGATACTTATATATTTATATGTCTATTTACTATTTAGTATTTCTTAATGATTTCTTTTCTTGTTTGGCACCGCCTCAAAAATAACGATGTCGAATAGTAAATACGATTGTAAACGACGAGGTATAAAAGTAGATATTAATAATTACACTCATTATTTTTCAATAAAATAAAAGTATACAATTAAGGTCTTCGTTTCGTTTTCTATTTTTGGCAGAAAATAGAAAACGAAATGACATAACACTAGGTTCCCTCTGCTTACCCTGTGTGTGGGATACGGTGTGAAGCTGATTCAGTCGTTGATTGTTTTCAGCCACAGCGACTTACATCCGGCTAACAACAGCTTCGTTGATAATCTCTAATGTGACTGACACAACCGATTTTTGCAGGAAAAGTGCGGTCACTTCACTATAATTATAATAAATAATTAAATACCCAGGCCTTAAGCTCGTCACGTCTAAGATTGAGCTCGTCTCTTCATTTTATTTCAATCTTCGACACCTTAATATTAACGACGGAGACGCCATTGAGGTGATAATCTCCAAATGGATTCATGTCACACATCTTCGAGTGGCTCTTAAGCACATGCTTGTATCGCAATGATTGTCCGCCATGCATCCGCTTGCCTACCTGCAGTTGGGAATGAAAGACGCGTTTTGCAATTCTTAGTTCCGGCGTCCCGGAGATATGACCGGCCCAACGCAATTTGACAATTGTGTGCCAGTAATTATTTATATCTAGGTAGATGTACCTATGTAAAAAAAAAATGAGAAATCATAAATTGGTAAATATTTGAACATAATTTTGAGCTATGAAAAATACTCATATACCTATAATATCTAAAGATAATTGACTTATCTTTATATATTATCTGCAGAGATGCTAACAACATAAACAAGTTGTAATCGTATAAGAATTTCGATGTAGCTTGATCAGAACTTATGACTTAGTTGGTAAGAGCGCTTAGAGTTTAGACGGATTCCATGAAGCGCGGGTTCGAATCCCGCTACGTTTAATTTTTTATACGTTTCCTTAATAGATATTATTACTTACTTTTCATTTTTACTTTATTAGATTTTTTTTAGCTTTACGCTGTATCCTGCACATATAAGGGTAGGCAGCGGGGACCTGGGAACCTAGTGTTAAGACACTCCAGTCCCATTAAGACACTTCTGTTCCCCATTTTCCACCGAATTCTGGAGGCATTGCGTATCGAGTAGCGGAACTCAACGCCGCGCTTTGTCTGAAGAAATGAAAATATTAAATATTTAATTCGCTCGACTGTGAATCAAACCCACAACCAGTCGCGCTTGTGATCCTACACCCACTCCGGCCTCAATAATTATAAAAATAATTAGCTGTAATATGGTAAACAAGTAATATGTACATAGTATATAGGTACATATAAAATGTATTTCATTATCATAAGTTGTTCATCTCGGTAATGGGAGTATTAACCAAACTGGCTTACACTCAGATGGTTAATAAATATCTCAACCTTCGCTAAAGTAAATAATGGCTCTAAAACACTAGCTATGTCTCACACCCTTGCAGAGGATTAACGTAAAGAGACGTTCGAGTAATAGCGTTTTGAAGACTGCGAGACTACGACTCTTTGAATTTCTAGACATATAACTAAAGAAAATTTAAAATATTCTTTAACCAAAAAATCACTACTTCGTTTTGCATCTGCACTAGGGCTGGCATCTGGATCGATTTGAATGAAATATCTTTACAATATTCTTAGAAATCGGAAGTTAACCACTTCCGATTTCTAACATAAGGTAAACGTTTTTTAAAAAAGGATAAAAATACATATATACTTTATTCGGAAAGATATTCTATGTAATTAATTGCAATATGTGATATGTATCACTCAATAACAATACTTCACACGAGTTTCCTTCCGATGAGAGCCGTTGCCTACAAGCAACTGCTCCGATAGTTTTTTTTTCGACTTGGCTCTATTGCTGTTGACCTGGGATGGTCTTGACAGCGTCACCGAGCGGGGAGGACCGAGAGTAGCTCGACCCTGAAGTAAAAGTACGAGCTTTGATGGACGCTCGTGAAGAGTTGGCGATCGAAGGGGATTCCCCTACGTATTCATACAACACCTCTTTTTTACACGAGTTTCGTAACAATATGACCTTAAACACAAACCATAAGTACAAATAGAAACCGCTATAAATCAGCACATACCTTATCTCTTAAACTTGTTCGGATGGTAGGTACTGAAGGCTATTCAAATTCGTACTTAATCCCACCTCCACTAATTTAGAGATAACGATAGTAGCGAGATTCCTGAAACTGAACATATAAAACAGAACTTCTATCTATCCGTGGACGTGGACAATCGTGGATTAAATAAAGATTCAATTTGCATAAAACTACGATACCTTATATACTTACCTAGTATATTTAATTTGTAAGCACATACAGCAATTAACGTCAAAATAATTGTTGTAGATTTGACTTCATTTCGAGTTTTTTTTAATGCACGCCCTTTTGAAATGCAGTATAATATTTACTAACAAACGAGTGTGACTGTAAACCGACTGGTTGTGGGTTCGATCACAACTCGAGGAGATGAAATATTTACTTTAATTTATATTTCCATTTCTTCACTCTGGTGGAGTTCTGCCACTCAACACGCAATGCCTCCAGAATTCGGCAGAAAGTGGGGAACGGAGTGTCTTAACACTAGGTTCCCTCTGCGTACCTCTGTGTGCGGGATACAGCGTGAAGCTGAAAAAAAAAACAAACGAAATAACATAATTTTTTTGTGTATATAAAAGATTATGAGACACCTTCATTAGCCTCTATCAAAGCTAAAGCACATTTAAAATTGAATCAAATTATTCGTCTTCTCCAATATTGTCTGGCGTCGTTCTCATTATCAATTAATTTTATCGCTCAGGTAGTTACAGCTTCATTATTGCCGACTCAATTTCAAATATTAATAGATCTTCTATACATGACAAGATTAAGATGGATGTGTAAAGTAATTACAGATGCTTCTTATGTCTAGGTGTCGTATTGCCAGACGCTCTAATAAACATTAGAGAAATAAAATTTGTAGAAAAATATAGTACTAGATGGTGTGAATTTTTGTATATTTTCACGGCCCCATTGTCGTTTTCTCAATAAACAAATATATTACACAAATATTTCTTAGTAAAACTTATACTGTATAATCATTTTAAAACACCATACGGTCTGCAGTTAATTCTAATTACCGTATTTGTTTACTGAACTTACTTAAATGCGTGTCAAGACACTTTGTTCCCCATTTTCCGCTGAATTCTGGAGGCATTGAGTGTTGAGTGGCGGAATTCAACGCCGCGCTTTGTCTCGACACCAGAGCAAAAAAATCAATAAATAAATATATTACACAAATATTTCTTAGTAAAACTTATACTATATAATCATTTTAAAACACCATACGGTCTGCAGTTAATTCTAATCACCGTATTTGTTTACATTATATATAATTCTCGATAATTACATACAACTGTATAGTGTATTTATGTTTCCATCTGTAAATAAATCTTAATAACCTAGGGCTAAATAGCAAATTTATGATTTTACAATGTACGTATGACCTTTCTCAAGTATTTTTAGTTGCTCTTAGCATTTAACAAAGTAAATATGTTGTGGATTTACGCCTTAATGATTTAATAGGATAAAGATGAATTATGCGATTGGCCGTTTCGTTCTATGTAAATATAAGTACTTATATGATAAATATTGCAGTATCGACCTGGATTATCTCAGTAAATGAATTAATTATATTCCTATACGTATAATATTATTATAAATAATTAGGTTGCATACTGTATATAATTTTTGATATTATTACGTTAATATTATAGATGGATGTAATGCCAGTCGTGGCGCAGAGGTACACAGTGTGACTGTAAAATCGACTGGTTGTGGTTTCGATCCCCACTCGAGGAGATAAAATATCTACGTAAATATATATTTCCATTTCTTCGCTCTGGTGTCGAGGCAAAGCGCGGCGTTGAGTTCTGCCACTCAACACGCAATGCCTCCAGAATCCGGAGGAAAGTGGGGAACGGAGTGTCTTAACACTAGGTCCCCACTGCCTACCCTGCTGTGTGCGGGATACAGTGTGAAGCTGATGTATTGCTAGTCGTGGCGCAGAGGCACAAAGTGTGACTATAAAATTGACTGGTTGTGGGCTCGATCCCCACTCGGGGAAATGAAATATTTATTTCCATTTCTTCGCTTTGGTGTCGAGGCAAAGCGCGGCGTTGAGTTCCCCCACTTAACGCCGCGAAAATATAAACAAATACTTCATTTCCTCGAGTCTGCACACTTTGTACCCCAGCACCACGACTGGCCTCTTAAAATATGTGATATGAACAATATTTATTTCTCCCATTTGACAAAGAGCAAAGAGTATATATATAATAGTATTGTATGAACTAAACACACTGTGAATGGCGTCGCATGTACATACATACATATATACATATATACTATGTAGGTCTGTCTGTCTATACCTATGCGTAAAATGCGCAACAGTTTAATTTATTGCGCACGCTTCGGTCACTCATAAATTTTCCTCATAATATAACGAGTCTATGGAAAAATAAAAAACATTACTCACGTAAAGGACATATGGTCCTACGGTACATTTGTCACGTTGGCCTCTCGTAACTCTATATTTACTATCAAGAATATTTATAGAAAATATATTGATCACGATTGTTTGTCTGTTTGTTTTTGGAATGTTTAAATGTTTTAACTTAAAAACATTACATTTTATAATAGAATATAACCTAAAGTTAAAGAAAGTACTTATTTTATTTTTAAAATTTTAAGTAAAAAAAAATGTTGTTACTGCTTTATTCGATCAGGTTTTCTACGTTGTGTACTGAGATCGCTTACATATCGTTAAAATGAATTTATCTTAAATTACATTGACCAAAAAAAAGCAGGTATAACCGGAGGCAAACGACATACTCAAAAATGTTATATGGCAAGCTTATAGAAATTTGTGCATCATAAAATGAAGGACGATAAACTGGGCAGTGGGCAAGGGACACCTCAGTCGCTTTATCAGGACTTCCACACACGTAAAACAGTTTTATTGCTTACAAAACCGCGTATGTACCTATTACAGTTTATGCACCCCACCAGCTCTGTTTACTAACTTGATTGGAAACGTGCTCTTTCTATTTAAGCAAAGAATTTATATTTTTAGTGTCACTTCGGTAATTGAGATCGGTTTTAATTTACTTTTTATAGTGATACAATAGAGTTGTGATGTGAGCTTTTCTGTTTGTAATTCGTAATTTTATTAGTTTCATTTTATTTACCCGTTCTTTTAAGCTATAATTCTGATATGGGTTGGATATATATTATATATGCATTGATATAAGATACAGTAGTTTATAGTTCTCTTTCAATAATCTCAATAATAACAATATTACACGTATTTGGGTTGCCATTATCATTCGATTCACCTATTAAACATCTCATATGCTCGTAAAAAAAATAAATTCTGGCTATCGATTCGTGTTTATGGTGCGTAACAAGCAATAAAGTGGGGTCCTATCGTTTCCCAGCTTCTGTCTTTGATGAACCCCAGGACTTTATATTTGTCTATAAACTTTTTATGATTCACACGCATCCCATGATCCCGAGCCACGGTCAGCGCAAGTAACTCGTAAAGCTACTGAACGGTGTAACATGATATAAGCTTAGTTTTATGTAAATGGAAAAAAAATATTGATAAACAAGAGAACTTATTTATTTTTTTATAGCTTCACGCTTTGTCCGGCTCATAGCAGAGTAGGCAGAGGGAATCAGGGAACCTAGTGCTAAGACATTCCCTTTGCCATTTAGACACTTTCGTTCCCCACTTTCAGTCAAATTTTAATGCGTGTTGAATGGCAGAACTCAACTTTACCTCGATACCAGAGCGAGGAAATCAAAATATTAAATATCTCGTTCAACTGAGTGGGAATTGAACCCACAACCGTCGCGTTTATAATCACATGTCCCTGTCCCTTCGCCACGACGGGCTCAAGAGCTTTTATTTGTTTTCTTTAAATTTTCTATATTTCGGATTTGTTTAATTAATATTTTAATTATAAATATACACCTACCAGTAGTGACATTTTCATTTTTCGTATTAGTTTTTCATATTTTCGTACTAAAAGTTGCGTTATAGTATATAACGCAACTTTTAGTTGTAAGAGATAGGCATTCAAATACTCGACGCCTTTACCATAGGCAAAGAACATCTTTACAGAAATACTTCAGATAATCTCCAGACGAATATTTTTACTATTTTTTATTATAAAAATGCCTCTCTAAGTAATATCCGCTACCCTTTCATTGTTCTTTTTAAGTAAAAAGGGAGTGTCATCCCCCGTTGCGCTGACGAAATTGGCTACAGCCAAAATTAAAAAAGAAATCAGGCACAATGTAATTCGAAAGTTTTAATTACGTTTATTTAGCAATCAGGAAAAATTTGGCCTTAATCAATTTAAAAATAGGAATATCCTTACTGTGCACTTTGCAACTTTTTAATGTTCCACAAAGAAGAAAGCTATTTTTGCTTTACATACCCAATACAAAAGAACTAACGTCCAAGGTGTAATAAATTATATTGTCATTTCCATATGTTAAAAGAGATAAATTATATTATATATCTTATGTTTACGAGGAAACGTGACTTACTATGTGTTTGTAGACAATCTGTTATATTTAAAATACAATTTAATTAGTAAGTAATACATAAAGATTTGATAAAAATAATTTTGTTTAATTCTAAACGATCTTAATAAATGAAATGAATGTCTTGTTTCTCTTATAATTAGATTAATATATTTAATGAATTATCTCAAAAACGCTTTCTTTTTCTTAGGCAAAAAACAATAAACAGCAAATTATTGTGTTAACTTTCAAAAAATACTACTCAGTTTTACACTTTTCTTTTAATTTCACATTTGAAAATATGATATAATTTTCTTTTTTTTTATTTGTTATTTTATATTATTTATTTTATACGTATAATACGTAAAGTATAAATTGTAAATATCAATTGCATTAACAAATCTAGTTTACCTCAAAAACACTACACATTTGCCTTCCTTGTTATAAAATTTTAAAGGTTTTTATTATCATATTTTTGTGAAGGAAAACGAGCACAGGTAGTAGGTACTTGATGAGACCACTTTATTCTTTCACGGTGTTGACACGAACGTTCTTACAACAGCAAACAGTGCAATGTGAGTGCATAAAGCGGTGTGCACAGCGAGAGCCCTTGATTGCACTTCGCACCTACTGCTTTGTTTCGTGGAGTGTTCGCGCGTTACGATACCACAATAGACACCTGGTTCAAAATCTTTTGTGGCGGTACGCGGTTATTTAAAAGATAAAATGTTAAGTTTTATTATAATTCTAAACGCCAGGTTAGTCGTGGCGCAGGGCACAAGCGTTTGATAGTTAATGTGACAGGTTGTGGGTTCTATTCCCATTCGAGGTAATGAAATATTTAATATATCAACACGCAATGCCTTCAAAGTTCGGCGGAAAATGGGAAGCGGAATGTCTTAACACTAGACTCCCTCTACGTAACGTGCTACATGCGGGATGCAATGTGAAACTAAAAAAAATACTATAAATTCCTGGATGTTTTTACTTTTTTTATTTAACTTCGCCGTAATCCAAATATAAATTATTTAATTTTAACCTTATTTTTTATTTATCTTAAATTTGCACTATTTTTTATATTATGATGATCTTGAATCGAGACACAGAATAAATTATCATATAAATATCCTAATAGATTATTCATACCCCTACTGTACGAGTCATATCTAAGTTTAATTTAAATAAATACTTTTGTATTAATAACTCATATTTTCATTACTATCGTAACTTAGCTTTTACACTATTTACGGTATAGCGCTATGTTATATTTACATTTAAAAAATCAGCTTCACGCTGTATTCCGCATCTAGTAGAGTAGGCAGAGGGACTCTAGCAGTTAGGACTTTTCTTTTTTTTAAAGATTTTTTCCCCTACTCTCCGCCGAATTTTTCGAATGATAAAATTAAGAAATAATAATTTATTTATTCCCTTGAGTGGAGATCGAATTCACAACCATCACGTTACAATCACATCCCTGTGCCCTGCACCACGACGACGACAGTCTTAAATATTTACATACTGTAATTTGTTTAAATCTTCAAGATAGATATCTTCTATGACAGACACTAGCACCTAATATATGTGCTTAAGCATTAAATTCGTTGAAAGTAAAAAAAGAAAATCTTGAAAAATTGCTTAAACCAAGTGAAACAGCTCTTAAGCGAGTTCGATGTAAAGCTCATATTCTAATGCTTGTGAGATGGCGATTGTTCATATTCAGTGGACGCGGTTATAATAACTCACTTTTACGACCAACTCGCGTCTGCTAGATGCGTCTGCGACTCCGCCTTAAAAATTGTTCTAATAGTCACATTATTGCTAGACGTTTTTCTTAGTAAAGTGTACAGATATTGTGATCACATTTGAGATTAAATTAAAAATTCCTTGAAACCAATTTCTTAACAATTAATCAAGATTAGGCTTATTAATATATCGTTTGCTTCTCATAGTTAATGCTGTATTAATAATTTAATTTTCCAAAAAAGTAAATATTAATAAAACAAATTCAATCCAACGAAATACAACGTTACACCGAAATTAGATTTCTACGTTCTTTCTAGAGTTGTTAAAATGAGTCGTAACATAAACTTTTTCAATTTTCACCTGTGCTTAAAGTAACGCATAAAGTGAACGGAATGGCTTTGAAACAGTAAATTTTTTTTGAAGAGGTTGACGACGCCTGCTGACTAAATGAAGCAAGCAAGCAACTTGATAAGAGCGCACCAATTCATAATATAAAATATAAATAGGTACAGAAGAGAGAGTATATAAGAAAAATCTATAAATCAAATTATAATAACTAAAATAAAGAGTTTATTTAATCTCTGATACGGTGATTGCTTAATTAATTTTAATAATTAATTAATTTTATTAAAATAGAATTAAAAATAAAAAGAACTTGTAAAAAACTATTTAGTTATTTAATGGCGCTGAAAAGTATAAAATAAACTTTTCCTTTAAATTTTTTATACCAATTTATAACGCCATTATATAATTAATTACCTGCTCCTATTTATTTCGTTTCAGTTCAAGTTTTTATTTCATTTACTTGTTTATCTAATTATTTTTAAACAAAATTTATATACTTACTGTAACAATTTTTGTAAAGTATAGTTTTGTCTATTTTTCAGCTTCACGCTGCATCCCGCATATAACAGAGTAGGCAGAGGGAACCTAGTGTGAAGGCACTCGTTTTTCACATTCCGCTAAATTTTGCGTGGCGGAACTTAACGCTGCGATTTGCTTCTTTTGCAGATCGAAGAAATAAAAATAAAATAATCGTTTTTTTATGAAATAGCGTACAATTTCATTCGTCCCCTTACCATCAAGTCAGTGTATGATGATGGATCGAGAACCCCTCGAATATAATTTCTTATAATATTAATTTATTTGATTTTTTTAGTCATCATCTCATGAGATTACTAAACTAATGAAGTACCACCTCCTCAACGATTAGGAGTTAAGGGACTTTTTTTTAACATAATTGAGGTTCATTTTATAATATACAATACATAAGAACGAGGCTGGTTGTATACTATAATGGTATTCGGGTAACTTGATGTTTGTAGGTGTAATTCCTCAACTCTTAATGGTTTAGTTGTGTCTTTGTCAAGTGCAAATATTTAACTTAACTATAATAACTTGTATATTATATGAACACTATACTAACTATATTAACAAATATAATTTAACAGAGTGTCTTATCACTAGGTTATCTTATTTGCAGTATACAGCGTGAAGCTGATTTATTATAAAGTAAAAAATAATATATTTCTTTTAATTTTATTGTGTATACACAATAAAATTAAAAACATTATACACATTTTGAACGCTAGTTCAAAATTTTAGAAGTTAGTGTAGTACAAAATTGTGCAGACATGAAATCATAATACAAAGAAGTTGAATAATATGATGCACCTAATCCGTATGATGTCAATTGTAGGGTTGTCAATTGCTATTGACGTCATTTTTGGAATTTAAAAAAAATCTTTAATTCTACTGATGTATTTACTATTTTATAATTTATCAGGAGTTCAACCGTACGTTATTACGTCCATTTTAAATACACACAGGTTGGAAACTAATGAAAAATCTTTATATCCTTTTGTATACATAGGTAATGTATATCTATATAAAAAGAAAATAGACACGTTTGTCTACTTTTGGAGGCCACCTTCTTTTGTTTAACTGTAAGCATAAGCAGTTATCTTTATATATGACATTCAAATACATTTGAACCTTATCTACTTGTTTTAATAATAATAATTTAATCTTTCTTTTTTCCTGAAAATTTAATAAAAATATTTTCTAAGTTTGGACCACAGTTACATCGTCCACTAAATAATATCTACTTCTTATATTAAACACAAGTATAATATTTATACCAGCCAGTCCAGAAGCCGTTCGTGGCACAAGCGTATGACTGTTAACAAGACAAATTGTGGTTTCGATTTCCACTCGGGGAAATGAAATATATAATATTTCCATTTCTTGGCTCCGGAGCCGAGGCAAAGCGTGGCGTTGAGCTCCGCCACAAAACACGTAATGCTTCCAGAATACAGCGAAAATTGGGAATCGGATTTTAATCCTATCAATAAATTATCATCACAAACATGTCCACCAGACAACCCTTGTACCACCGTGCTCGTATAAAATTCAATCCGTTAAGAGGCCCGCTCTGTTACACACACTTTGCAGCGACTCATGTGATGGGACGGCATCACGGCAATCGTTCTAATGGCTCCGTATCAACTTGCACAACGAATTAGTTCTTTTCAAACCTCCATCATTGAATTGAAAGCGTCCAGACGTTAGACTTACTATTTTTTTTTGTTTATTATGCTTCTTATTGCTATATTTTTGTGTGATTATAAGATAGTAGTTTTTTTTTTCAAAGTTGTTATTTGATTAAATATATTTTGTAATAGACGCATATACTTTGTCTGGGCGTAAATATTGTTACAAGAAAATTTAAAAAAGTTAGCTGTGAGGGAGTGACTGAGTCATTTTTTTTGGTAAAAAAAGGTATCAAAACATCGGCACAAGTTTGTCAATATACCATTTTTGAGAAGGTAGTTAAGCCTTTTAACAACACCATGTTCAACAACCAAGAAAGGTTGTTTCAACTATATTCGGCTATATCTTGGTTAGAAATGAACGATCTGGACATCATCAGAGCTGAAGACTGACCTGACGGTCAGTCTTGTGCCGATCTTAATCCAATGGATTATGATTTATGATTAGTTTTGGAGAGCAAGGCTTGCTCTAAATGGCATGATATTTTAAAGTTCCTAAAATAGTCCATACGATTAGCAGTAAAGAATTCCCATAGAAGGAGTGAGTGCTGCCAACATTTTAAGGACTGTATTGGAGCCAATGGATACCACTTCGAATAGTCTTTATAATCTTTATAAGTCAATGGTTTTTTTAATGTATTAAAATAAAATACTAAAATAGTAAACTTAAAATAATAAACGTTACGTAAAGTAAAAAAAAAGATGTTTTTCTTTTTAAAAATATTTATGGCAAGAGTAAATATGCAACTGCATTATTGCGTGTTGAGGAGCAGAACTAAACATCGGATTTTGCCGAATTATTAGAGCGAGTAAATAATATTTAATACTTCATTCCCCATATATACGAGTCGAACACGTTGATAGTCGCATATATACCACGACGGCCTTTGCCTATACAATTTCAAAATTTAAAAAGAAAATTTGAAAAAAAGAAACCAAATTTGTTATAACCTAAGGTCAGGTACCTTTAATAAAATTCCACTTAAATACATCGTAAGGCGAAATGTACGTAAAAAGAATTTCGTATAATCCTACCTGAAGCTGCGATAGACAAAAGTACAATAGTCTGGTCTGGTCGTTTCTATGGAACTAATCAAATAGAAGTAGGATCAATTTCGCTTGTAAAGGAATGAAAGTTGTATCTTCAAAGTGTAGTAAGATAAAAGAATAGTTTACTTTATATTATATGATTTTATATGTTGTTTTCGAGTATTTTTGTTGAGTTTACTTAGTGACGTCAAAATAGTAAAAACCACAACAACGTAGTTAAGAAAATAGTAAAAAAATGTTCGATATAATTTTTTATATCCTGATTAGGAATCCTGTAGAATTACACAATATCTATATAAAAAAAGCTATAATTATACGTACATTTTCCATCTTATCAACGCAGGAAAATTTGAATTTCTATAAATTAAATTTAACACACCATCAAAGTTCATAAACGACGTTCTTAAATTTTCTTAATGAGAATTTTGGGAGCAATTACTTAGTTTGATTACACCGTTTCATTTTCACGTATGAAGCCGATAAAAACTTCGTAGACGCTGCGGGGGAGAAAATTATGTACGTTTAAGGATGCTACGTGATACTGTGATCTTAAACAAATGTAACAAATAAGGAGGAAAACCTGAATGATAAATGCTAGCTATTTTTCATAAGTTACATTAACAATACAAATTCACACCATTTTACAATATATGTATAATATACATTTAGAAATATTGAACAGTTTTATAAGGTTGGTTATTGGTTAACCCAAATCACGATGTATCCCGCACACAGCGGGTAGACAGAGGGAACTTAGTGTTCAGCCGGATTCTGGAGGCATTGCGTGTAGAGTGGCAGAATTCAACGCCGCGCTTTGCCTCGACACCAGAGCGAAAAAATGAAAATATAAATTTCAGTAAATATTTAATCTCCTCGAGTGGGGATCGAATCCACAACCAGTCGGTTTTACAGTCACACCTCGTGCCGCTGCGCCACGACTGACCTCAAATATAACATTTTATCTTATTACGTATTGATGAATTCAGGACATTTTAAAATAAGCTCGAATTAGATAAATTTGAAGCCGTTTCGGTGCAGTTGCGCAAGTGTATGACTGTAAAATGGTTATGGAGTCGATTTCCACTCGGGAAAATAAATTATTATTTATTAGTATTTTGGTAATAAAAAGAAAGTGCAGCGTTGAGTTCTGCAATTCCACACGCCTATAGGCTATATGTGGAATACAGGGATGAAGCTACAAAAAAAATAAAGTAGGTATTTTCTAGTAATAATAGATATTATCCGTTATGCCATATTATCGCATAGTTATTTTTTTAATAAAAGAAATATCTTCTAGGTTGTGGTTTTTATTTTATTTAGAAATTCTTTCATTGATAGTATGCTGTAACTGAAAGAATTTCCAAAGAATAATCGTTATCATACTCTTAAATGATTTTTGTCTAAATTTTGCTTCATATTTCACCATTAAACACAATTAAATTAATCAATAAAATAAAATATTCAAAACCCAACAAACTGGAAAATACAGTTTACTGTATCTAAGAGTAATACCAAACCGTGATCTATAACAAACTGTTATCTATAATCAAGTCGTCAAGTATCAATCACAAGTTAAACCGAGAGACGCCACGGGCAAGAATAATACGGAAATAGTTAACACGAAACTCGATACAAGTTAACTGGCAGTATCCCATTACTAATAAGCGTAAATGATGTGTAGATCATTTTGACATTATCATTTAGTAGGATAAACGACCTACCAAGTTGTATTTGATATACTTCAATGATTGGAAAATTACTTATAAACATTTAAATATATTTACTTATAAAAAATATAAATTACATATAAAAATTTGAATGTAGCGGGACTCGAACCCGCGCCTCCTGGAAACCAACCAGATTGGAAAATTTAAATATTTTATTATCGACAGTCGTAATATTCAATTGAATAATATGTAATGTCAATTTTAATTGTTTTATCTTCAACTTTTATCCAGTATGTATGTATCCACTTTCCGCCGAATTCTGGAGGCATTGCGTGCTGTGTGGCAGAACTTAAAGCCGCGCTTTGTATCGACACCAGAATAAAAATATATATATATTAAATATTTTATTTCCTCGAGTGGGAATTGAACCCACTACCTAGATGTCACGTTTACGTAGTGCCCCTGCGCCACAACTGGCCTCAATAATGGGTCAATTTAACTGGTCATTTTTATTTTCTTGAATCGAAACAAACTATTATGGATAACTACGAAACATGTTGTAAAGTGGTACAAAAATATATTTAAGCATATATACTTACTTAAGTACACTATACAACAAGATAAGAATTTGGCATATATGTATTTTTTTAGTAAACTTAAAAACGTAAACTTAAAGGCTTTGCTTGTATGTAAATAAAGACGTCCAAATATTTTGACACTATTGTAAGGTTACAACTGTACCAGACTGAATGTTAGTTATTGTAAGTCTTGAGTAGATAAGTAAGAACGAAGACAAATTATTTCGCTATAATTTAAGTTTACGCTTCCCGCTCTCAAATTTAAATGAACCTAGTGTTAAGCCACTCCGTTCCCCACTTTCTGCCGAATTCTGAAGACATTGTGTGTTGAGTGGCAGAACTCAACGCCGCGCTTTGCCTCGACGCCAGAGCGAAGAAATGGAAATATAAATTTAAGTAAATATTTCATCTCCTCGACTGGGGATCGAACCCACAACCAGTCGGTTTTACAGTCGTAAATGAAAATGCTACTTTTATAATACGCCAATTAAATTATTATAAACGAATACAAATGTATGGGCGTTCTCATCTTTTATTAAACGAGATTTCTTAAAAGACAGTGACCCTAATTTTATGGAAAATATTGTAGGCTATAAATTTTGATATATTATTTATTAGTTTCACATGGCATTTTCTATAAATGAGCTGACCATTTACCTAAATAGCTTTTGAATATATAAAAATATAATCAATAAAATAACTTACTGTGCAATCATATCGCAGTTAAGAAAATACCTTTTGCGCAATGCATTTTCGTTCGACGTTCGTTAAGAAACGTTCTGTAGGTATTGTTGAAAGTTTAAACAAAATTATGTATTTACGTTATTAATCGATTTTTTTTAATGCTAGAAAATAATCTCAAAAGGAAAAAATAAAACGCTTGTTGTTAGTCAGTCTGTCAAGGCAATTTATTAATTAATTATTTGAGATGGCGTAGAGATATAAAGCTGAAATTAATATCAAATATTCCAGTTTACAGAGGCCAGTCGTGGCGCAGGGCCATGAATGTGTAACTGTAAACGCGACTGGTTGTGGGTTAGATCTCCACTCGGGGAAATGATATTTATTTTTTTTTTTTCATTTCTTTGCTCTGGTGTCGAGGCGGCGTTGTGTTTCGCCACTTAACACGCCATGCCTCCAGGACTTGGCGGAAAGTGGGGAACGGAGTGTCTTAACACTAGGTTACCTCTGCCTACCCTGCTGTGTGCGGGATACAGCGTGAAGCTGATTTAATTATGATCATTCGTAAACTATTTATGGTGTCTTATTTTTGTGTAAAGTACAGTACTTATAGTACTGTAGTAATTAATTATTAGTGGTGGAAATAAAACATGTCTTCGTATTACTTTTTATAGCTTTACGCTGTATAAAATATTAAAAATTTCATTTCCTCGAGTAGAAATCGAACCAACAATCAGTCACGTTTACGCTTGTCCCTACCTCTACGCAACGACTGGCCTCTATTACTTACATTTTGTCTTAATAAGCAACCATATACTATGTAAATCAAATAAATCAGCTTCACGCTGTATCCTGCACACAGCAGGGTAGACAGAGGGAACCTAGTGTTAAGACACTCCGTTCCCTACTTTCTGCCTAATTCTGGAGGCATTGCGTGTTGAGTGGCAGAACTCAACGCCGCGCTTAGCCTCGACACCAGAGCGAAGAAATGGAAATATAAATTTAAGTAAATAATTCATCTCCTCGAGTGGGGATGGAACCCACAACCAGTCGATTTTACAGTCACACTTGGTGCCGCTGCGCTACTTCTGGCCTCAAAAAATATACTATATGTGTATCAAAATATAAAAAAAAAAACATATATTCCAGTTTCATACAGCAAAAACCTTCCAAAGGCTATTCAAAATCAGTTTTTGTTTATACTGTTAACGAGCGATTTAGCATCGTCTGATGATATGATAATTTAAATTATGTTGTAGAAATACATAAAAAAAATATTTTTCTCATTAAAAATCAGCTCTATTGAACTGAGATAATCATAGGTTTAGAGTATCGTTTTTAATATATATAGTTCATCCGTCCAAACCGATGGGTTCAAGGCGAGCGGGCTCGAAGAACAAAGAACGCACGTGTAGCGCTAGCGCTAATGATCATCTGATAAATTACACGCTTGGGCTTTAAATAATAATTAAACAATGTTTTATGTTAAATAAATCATTTATTTATATGATGAATGCGATGTAATCTTTGAAAAAGAATCATATTTGAAGAACAATAAAAAGATAGTGTGGACATCGTGGCACAGGAGTACAAGCGAGTGCCTCTGAACGCGACAGTAGGTTCGACTTTTGCTTAGTTATCTATTTCTGATAAGGAGCTTGCGCGGCGTTAAATGCCTACACTCAACAAGCAAAGCCAAAAGCCAAAGTCAAGAATTCGGCAGAAGTTGGGTAATATAAGTGTCTTAATGGAGAAAGGAAGAGTATTTTAACAAAATGTTTACCATTTTTGCTATGCCTACCTTTCTATGTGCTGGATACAGCGTGAAGTTTAAAATATAAATGTAAAATGAAATAGACGAATGGAAATAAGTTGCAATGAATACCACACACGTTACGTCCGCTGCTACAAAGTAAGGTGCCAGACAGGCAGGTGAACTTGATCACCAAAATTATTATATACTTGCATACATTGTATGTAACGGATAGAGATCCCAAGGTCCCCAGACTTACGTCATTTTAGCAAAGCTGGAATTTTGAGGATTAATAGAATAATATGTAGTTAAGACGGTATGCGTACAAAATAACTTGAAAGTGGGGCCATTTCAGAGGTAGCGCCAACTAAAGGTACACGCTTACCTACGTAAAAGTAGAAATGCTCGTATTTAAATATGTTTTTAACAATAATGTAAAAATTGCATCTCCGTTTATTGTATATTATTTTCAGACCTTTTACGTGGGCCTGACATCCTAGTTTTACAAATATTATTTACGGGAGTATTTTAAGACTTTTTATAAGCACCTAGACCAGGGGTTCCCAACCTTTTCTTGATCAAGGCCCACTTTTATATCATTCTTGGTAGCAGGGACCACTATGTATGTAAGTATGTTGGTATAGTAAAAAATCAGTGTAATAATTAAACAGAAACTTCGCCTTATCATCCTCAGTCATAAAATTTAAATCGTTCGCGGACCATTTTTAGGCTTCTGCGGACCACTGGTGGTCCGCGGACCACTGGTTGGGAACCACTGACCTAGACTAATCCGATAATGAAAGGGCCCCACTTTCAAGTTAGTAAGTATATAGCATAGTGTCAACTACATATTAAACTAATAATTCTTCAAATTTCCGCTTTGCTAAAATGACGTAGGCCTGGGACCTTGGGCTATAATATACATTATACTATATCTGACTTGACCAAATTCAAACAAAATCGTTCGATACTTAAGAGGTATTAATTAAAATTAAAATACTAGGAAAACGATTCACATTTAAAATTCGATATTTTAAATGGAAAAACAAGTCATGCCACAATGATACAATATAGGGGCCTGTTATTTTATTAATAATATATATTATTGTAGTATATAAAATAAATTATAGTTTATATATAGTGTTTCGATTCGGTATTTTACTGCCTTTTTTGTTACATTAATAGTTTCATATAAATAGCTCATATATTGTTACTTAAAATATAAATTATTTCCTTGGAGACTTAAATGTTTCGCAACAATAGTGTCTAATTACAATATGATTCACTTTGAGTCAATAAAGCGGATAATTATTTATTCTTACTATGATAACCTTGGAAAATATCCAATGTTATCCAAATCGCCTATCTTTTTAAAAGATATTTAGCAATTGTGATATAAACAAGATTAATTATAACTTCAAAATATGAAACAAGGAAATTAAATGATATTTCGCGTTGTAATTTACTTTGTATTGCGTTGACGTTGAAGTCCATATACAATAAAAACGATTTAGAAACTGTGTATGAGCAGCCATCAAACTAACTAACTCAATATATATTTTGTAAAACACATAATATATATTTTGTAATTTAAAGTAATTGGAAGTAATTTCTCATAGTAGCTTCCTACTTTCACTGAGGTCGCTATTGGATAAAGCCCTGTATGGCTTCGTACTAGTATTGCTAAAGAAAGAAAGTTAATTATTAAGTAAACGTTAATTTTGTAACAGCTATGATCAACTCTATAATAGCCATTAGGCCGTCGTGGCGGGGCACAAGGGCTGTGACGGTAACGCGACGGAATTATTATACAAATTAATGTTTTGATTTCTTTGCTCTGGTACTAACACAAAAAGCGCAGCGTTGAGTTCCGCTACTAAACACGCAATGTCTCGAAAATTCTACGTAAAGAATACTTAGTGTTAAGACACGCCGTTCCCTGCCCTGCTATATGCGGGACACAGCGTGAATCTGTAAAGAAAAGATTAATCTAATTGTGATTAGAACTAATTCATGAAATTCTCTAAGCGCTTCTATTTTACAAATAAGTCGAAGCGTTCGGCGTTTTTGCAAACAGTGCAGTGTCTGAAATATTTTCGTGGATGACTGACTTTTATTTTATTATAGGATATGCGACTTTATACGCATGAAAACGTCACATTAGGCTTAACTGGTATAAAATAAAAGAAATAATATGATAAAATTCTAAAATTAAAATAAAATAGGCGTTAGTTATTATTGAAAATATTTTTCCAAGACTTTGTACTTCAGGATTTTATAAAGCATATATATATTTTTCACGATGACTGGCAATTTATGATTAATTTAAATGGAATTTTCGTAAATAGACGGTGATTCAAGAGATAGATTTATCAGCTTCACGCTGTATCCCGCACACTGCAGGGTAGGCAGAGGGAACCTAGTGTTAAGATACTCCATTTCCCACTTTCTGCCGAATTCTGGAGGCATTGCGTGTTGAGTCGCAGAACTCGACGCCGCGCTTTGCCTCGACACCAGAGCTAAGAAATGGAAATATAAATTTAAGTAAATATTTTATCTCCTCGAGTGGGGATCGAACCCATAACCAGTCGGTTTTACAGTGCCCCAGCGCCACGACTGGCCTCAAGAGATAGGTATTTTCATATAATGAATAATACTTGCATATAATATAATAGAGTAAAGTATTTTACACGTTGACGAAGCTGTAAGCCGAACACCGGTTACATATAAAAAAGATCGTAAAGTATAATAAAAAGAAACTTAAAACCAACGTAACAAACGTAAGGTATGCCACCGAATAGACACTATGAAATGGCAATTAACGAAATAATATCGTGTCGGAGACTCCGCCAGGGTCGACTGCATGCAGGAAAGCAATAAGACGACTATTAAGCTGCACCCGCGAGATAATCGCTACAATAACAACAATTCCTGCAATCTAATTACTGTGAATTCAAATAGCGACTAGAACTTTCTATATATAGAGAAACCAACTACAGCAAAATTAAAATGTAAGTACCTACTACAATGTCTGAAAATCGTTTTTAATCTTGTCTAAAAAATATTTTTTAATAGCTAACGTTTTGTGTTATAGAATTCATTTTTTTCAGCATTATTCTTTATTCCGTATAAACACTCTTTTGTTGGTCATCCGAATTCGACTCTGCGCGTTGAATTGTAGAACTTAACGCCGCGCTTTGTATAGTCTCTGAAATTAATGCATTGTATAATATCATTATACAATACCAATATTCGTAAATACCGAGTACGCTAATATGAAACTATTTTTTTTTTTATGTCCTTAGTTTAATGAAAGTGGATTTGAAAAAAGATTAAATCGACATTGTTCTTCATTATATGCTAAAAATATTTCTTTTTTTCTATGTGTATATGACGTAACTCGATAATAATACACTATAAAAACAAGTATAAGAGCAGAAATCAAAAGCGTTATTTTAAGACTATTAATAACCGTAGGTAATAAAAGTCACATAATATCAGGTTAACTCAGCGATTTATGCAGTATTATATATCTATTTGTGAGGTGTTTAAACGTAGTCTAGACTAGGTTTACGAACGTTATAATGCTGTTACTTGTAACTTTAACTGACGGGGCGAGGCTCCGCGTTTAATATTTCGTAATGTAGGAACTTAAAAGGTGAATCTACTTGCTTATAAATCGGTATATATTGACGCAATGTGTCTGGATTCATGGCATAATTTATTTTGCAACCTATTACCTACATATTATCATAATATTTAAAAAAAATTAAATATTTAAAATACTTCTAATATTTTTTTTAATATAGAAGTATTTTATATATTTATATTCAAATTTATTTTTTTAAATATTTATCACATCCCTTCTTCAAATGAAAGAAAGTTATTAAAATGAATAAAAAAATCTGTATGCCTGTAGTTGTTCCCCTTCGCGCAATTTCTGAAATGTTTAAAAATAAATCACAGTTATTATTGATGTAAAATTTTGTCTATAGAAGTTGAGTCTAAGATCCCCAATTCCTGTGTGTGGTCTTAAACCAAATTAGTTTCTTATTACAAAAAATATATATTTCCTTATAAATATTTAAAAATATTATATACAGTACAGGAATAAATTTTGCCATAACCGTCTATTTCACAAGTAATTATCACAGTTAACTATTTTAATAAGTCGAGTGCATTTTCTGCAGCAAATTTTTATTACCTATTTAAACCCATAATTCAATATTAAAACTAAAGAAACACTACACCGCCGGCACTATAGGTAGTGTCAGATCGCGCGGGTAGATCGTAAAAATAATTTAATGCCCCGACGCCGACGTCATTAGCGTCTAGCGCCATCTGCCGTCGCCGTACACTAATGTAGCACAGTTAGTTTCTTTGTAAAAATAAATATTATGTCAAATAAATTTTCACTGTAATAACTATTAAGCTTTTTAGAAGAAATTGCTGTTTTGACTGCAAGATGTTGTTTACTGGTTCAGTTCTCAAACTTTATTTAAATGAAAATTTATTTCAAGTTTCTTTTTTATTTTATGTTATTGTAAATTGTAAATGTTTGACTGAATACAAAGGATCGTGGACTCGAATACTACTCAAGAGAACGATATATATTTTTTATTTGCACGTATGAATATATTGATGGCATTGGACGAGTTATGCAGGGATCGTAGCATTTGGCACATGGTTCACTCTAACTACTGTTTTGGTAATAAAGCTAAAAAAAACCACGTGGCACAGTAGGATAAGTAGTGAATTCGATTCCAACTCAGGGGAACTCAGGGGAATTAGTTTCACTTTCCCGCTCTGGCAGTAAGACAAAGCGCGGTGTAGGTTTCTGCCACCTGCACGCAATATCTCGAAAATTAAGCAAAAAGTGTCTCCTCTTCGACTCTTTTTACATTGCGTTATCCAAAATGTACACATTAGAAAACATGTTTAACAATCCTTAATGACAAAAACATGACGGACCTAGTCAAGGCGTGACGTAAGTTGCCTTTAAATTTCGTAATTGGCACATCTAAAAATTTAAACAATAGAATAGAGCGAAAATTGAATTAGCATTACAAAAGTTAATTATTATTTTTTTACGTAATGTAGGTATATAAGAAATGTATACTTTTGTAATAATAAATATTAATTATCATCGACGGTCGTGGCGCAGTGGCACAGCGTCTGACTGTAAACAACGGCTGTTGCTTCAGTTCCCTCTCGGTAGAATGAGTTATTTTCATATTCGCATTTTTGTAACAAGACAAAACGGGGCGTTGATTTAAACAATCAGATAATCGCTGAGAAATAAAAATAAAATAATATAAACTTCACGCTTTATCCCGCACACCGCAGGGTAAGCAGAGGGAACCTAATGTTAAGACGCCCGTTCCCTACTTTTCGTCGAGTTCTCCAGAAACTAAAGATGAAATAAATAGCAATTGTGAAATTATGTACGAATTTATTAGGATTTAAGACCTGCAACCAACAGTATACATTTCCTAACTTGTTGCTTTATTGGCTTCCTAATTAAATTAACTTCGACTATTAGTACTACCAAAACGGTATAGTGCTTAGGTATGGATACCTACATGGATATCACTAATAATCGTCTGTATTGACTGGAGACCTAATAGCTATACGTACTTATTAATATCACTTTTAAATTTGCGATCAATCACAATTTTATTATTATTTTTTTGTTCGGTGTGTGTTTTGTTTATATAAGCAAATATATAAGTTTAAATATTTAGTATTTAATAATTAAAATGACATGTCACTTTCTAAGAATTCATATGTCACAATGTATTATTTATTATTCAATAATAGCACTTGTATTAAACAGCTTGTACCTTTATTTTAAATGATTTCTGAAAAAAAAATCTTTTTCAGAAAAATATTTAGACTTAGAGACTTTCAGTTCGGATGTCTCCGTACGAGTGAAGAACAACACGAAGACATGTCGAAATCGCATCTAATCTGCATCTGCTTATATAAAAAATTGTATAAAAATAAAAAAATACCAATTTTGCATTAAAAAACACTAAATAAACCGGCGATTTCATTAATTGCCCCTAAGCTGTACACTTAAGCGTACCTAACTTAAATTCACTAATAAATACGCAAGGGTCCTAACAAAACAAACTATAGTCACGAAGATAACATTAATATAGCCCGATGACCATTACAAGTGTAAGTCGAGCCTTATTGCCAACTTGGCTTATCTACGCATTCCCTATAGTATTATGCTAGTCTCGTAAAAGTTACCGCTAGCTAACACATGTTTGGTTGATCTTTTGGCACTTAGATCTAATAAAAAAATCAGCTTCACGCTGTATCCCGCACAGAGCAGGGTAGGCAGGGAAGCCAGTGTTAAGACACTCCGTTCCCCACTTTTTGCCGAATTGATTGCTTAGATCTAATAATACGTTAATATGAGATGGAAAATATGTATTGAGGCCGTCGTGGTGCAGGGACAAGAGAGTGACTGTAATGCGACGGTTGTGGTTTCGATCCCTATTCGGTCGAATGAATTCTTGCTTATTAATATTTTCATTTCTCGAAAAAATCGGCGGTAAGTGAAAAAAGTGTCTTAAGACTAGGTTCCCTCTGCCTATCCTGCTGTGTGCTATCAAATCAAGCTTAGACACGACGACCGTTTCCCACTTTTGTAGTATTTCGATTGAATAAAATTTTATATTTTAATACCTAGTAACTAAGACCTTACTTTTGAATAAAAAATAGTTGTAATATCCCATCCGTTATTTAATACAATTCTTAACAGCGTTTGATATCTACTAGTTACGTAAAGTGTCAAATTAAAATTTTCTTCTGAAATTAAACAACGTTCAACATAGAAAAAAGCTTTAGATTTCATGAACAATGTTAAGTAAAAATGTATAAGAGATTGTTTCCATAACCTTGCGTTTATATAAAATTCCATAAAAAACAAAACACATAATAAGATTCTTATATGTTTACTACAAAATATTGTATGTTTTATTATATGTATAAGGACTTAATAAGAGTGAAAAGATGATAGTACATACGTCATTCTGTCTTAAATGTGATATGCAAAGAGGACTGCCATTATTTATTTTATTAATGGCAGGAAAAAAAATGTAAAGTTAAATATAACATTTTCTTATTATAGGTATTAATCGTATGTATACAATAATGTAATTGATATATATGATAAGGAATTTAGATATAATAATAAATTAAAAATGGGTACGGACCAAGTGTCTGTAGTGTTAAGAAATAATAAAATTAAAAAAAAGTTGACTGCCAATCTTCACTAGGTATATAGACTATATAAGAAGAAGAAGAAGTACCGATATCCTCTTATAATTTATATGTTCAAAGGATATGCTTTAAATAATAATAATATGTTGTCTTATTGGATATTTAAATCAAGTTTTTGTTATTGTAAGTTTGACGAATTAACATTGAAATACATAAATAACATTTTATTATTACAAAAATAATATAATTAATAAATTAAACATATAAAATAAAAGTCCAGCTTTTGACAGAGACAAAGGACACGTACACTAAGCCTCTTCTCGGTTAATAACGGAGTTTACGACGGAGTGACGCTCGCTATTAGTTTTATAACCAACGCTTAAGGTTTATTAGTGGGTGTACAATTCCCAGGTTATTTCACACATGGCTAAGTCTAGACGCTGGAATATGTCTTTTTATTAAGAAAATTCAGTTCCTTTAATAACGCGTTGAGGCCAGTTGTGGCGCAGCGGTACGAGGTGTGATTGTAAAATCGACTGGTTGTGGGTTCGATCCCCACTCGAGGAGATGAAATATTTACTTAAATTTATATTTCCATTTCTTCGCTCTGGTGTCGAGGTTAAGCGCGGCATTGAGTTCTGCCACTCAACACGCAATGTCTCCAGAATTCGGCAGAAAGTGGGGAACGGAGTGTCTTAACACTAGATTCCCTCTGCCTACCCTGCTGTGTGCGGGATACAGCGTGAAGCTGATTTATTATTCTTTTTTTTAATAACGCCTTTATTATACCTAGAGGAAAAACAAAAACTCGAGCACAATACTACACAATTTTGATGTAGAAATAAAAAATGCCGGATTAGCAGTCAAACTCCGTCTTTATTATCTGAAGTAGGGGGGTAATTGAAAAAAGAGCTACCTGCTCTCATTTTACTAACAATGTAATAAAAGAAGTTTATCTGAACAATAACCAATTTGTAAGGCAAAACACAGCCCTCGGATATTACCCATTGACATAAATAAATCATTATTTCTTCAATGCGATGGCTTAACGTTACGATTTTTTAACAATTTCTTCATTGTAATGCCCCACAAAAGGAAAATGCGGCTATATTAACGGCGCTACGTTAAAAATTAATTTGATACTTTTATCTCGAATTTCTAAAGAAAATTCTTGTAATACTTTAAGGAAAGTTCGTGTTTTGTTCTGTCTTTATTAAAAGACGCTAATGTTAATACACTTGGAGCATGTTAAGTTTTTTACCTCTTTGTTTTCAAGTAAGTAGATTAATATTAAAAATTTCATAGTCTTTACACAAGCGGCCATACTGTACCTTTATGACAATGTTAATTTTTTGCGTAACGTTTATTTTATAATTTACTTTACTTAATCAATGTTAGTAATCAGCTTTTAATATGTTTATTTTTGAGAAAATTTTATGATGAGTTACGGTTTAAAGGACGTTGTAGCGCAATGACACATCCTCTGACTGTAAACAAATGGTTAATAGGTTTGACTTTGATCCTCATTTTGCTATGAACTTTTTTTTTAATAGTAAATAAGTGAGGTTCCCCTCTCTAATTTGATAAGATATAATAAGATACAATTTGTGATATAGATATGTAATAACATTGTTTAAAACATAAACAACTATAACCTCTTCGAACTTTTAAATGACATTTTGTTACAAATGAACTATGCCTAGAAATTACAATTTAAATTAGATTTAATTCTGCATCTTACCCCATATCACGTCGCTTGAATGGTAGAAGTTTTAATTTGATTGCAGTAAGTTGATAATTTCCCGAATAATTACATAAATGGATATTTCACGTGACTACCTCTCACGATCCTTGCCTACATGCTCTTACGAGAACACGCTCTATATCGCTTTGAATCAAGCGTATAAAAATCGATTGCCAGTCGATATCGTAAATTGTAACTTACATAATATACAGAGTGTTTGTTTCTTTTAAGGGTTATGAATAAAAAAAAATCAGAACAATTATAGTATTTTGTTGTCCGTCCATCTATTCCATTTTTATCAAAATCACGTGGAGATATCAAGCTGAAACTAGTCTTGAATATCCAGGCCTACAGTCTTATGGGGCTCACTAAACATTAAATTCTAAGATAAAATCATATATAGATACGACTGCTTATGCATTATTTTTACCGCGTTTGTATGTATTTCACCACGAAATATAACCCATGGTACTTTCCGTGGATCTATAATTAAAAAATTGGGAAGAAGTGAGAACTTAAAATATTTCGTAGGCTTCGATTTTGAGCCTAAGTGAGGCTCGTTCGATTTTTCTTTCCTAAGTGTGGAATAACACTTTAAAAATGTTTAAAAATGAATAACAACTTTCTTCTAATTATTTCCAGAATGATGTCAGAAGTAGAAAAAAAACTTATTTTGAATGGAACGAAATTACCCTTAAAGTCTCTATAATATTATACTGAAAATGTCTGTCTGTCTGTCAAAGTTATGTAATCCAATGATAGCAACCTTCCCCTACATATATATTTTTGGTAGCGGTAATAAGAAACACACCATGACTGTGCTTATTTATTAAATAAATAAATAAATCAGCTTCACGCTGTATCCCGCACACAGCAGGGTAGGCAGAGGGAACCTAGTGTCATAAGACACCCCGTTCCCCACTTTCTGCCGAATTCTGGAGGCATTGCGTGTTGAGTGGCAGAATTCAACGCCGCGCTTAACCTCGACACCAGAGCGAAGAAATGGAAATATAAATTTAAGTAAATATGTTATCTCCTCGAGTGGGGATCGAACCCACAACCCACAACCAGTCGGTTTTACAGTCACACTTTGTGCCACTGCGCCACGATAGGCCTCAATCAGGTGCTTATTTATTAATCAATATTAAAATATAATAAAATATTCAAGCAATGCTTTACAGCTTTATATAGAATACATTATTAGTTAGCTGGAAGTACAATATTTTATACATTATTCAGAGAACCCTTTCACCGAACTGGTGGAACTGGCAGCTGTCCGGAAGCACTGCCTTTACTAATTATCTTTATTTTTACTATGGACTACCTCCACCCTACGGCGTCTTCTTTGTCTCTATGACACAATGAAAGTTGGGAATAAAAATACAGCGTACGTCTTTTTCATTTATTTTAGTATTATTTATATACCATCTCTGATATTACAGTGCTTTTGATTACGAGGTCTTTTCAAATAATTATAATATATGATAATATTAAAATAAAATTTATAAGGATTATTGTACTAATCCAGTCGTGGCGCAGCGGCACGAGGTGTGACTGTAAAACCGACTAGTTGTGGATTCGATCCCCACTCGAGGAGATGAAATATTTACTTAAATTTATATGTCCATTTCATCGCTCTGGTGTCGAGGTTAAGCGCGTCGTTGAGTTCTGCCACTCAATACGCAATGTCTCCAGAATTCGGCAGAAAGTGGGGAACGGAGTGTCTTAACACTAGGTTCCCTCTGCCTACCCTACTGTGTGCGGGATACTGTGTGAAGCTGATTTTATTTTATTGTACTAATATTAATTTATGGGATCATATATCCCACAGTCAGTCACTGTTCCCCGTTCTGGTAAATAATTAAAGTGAGGCGTCCTGTTCCGCCATTCAAGAATATCTTCAATTGCATAAGTGTAGAGACAGGTGACAGAATATCTTAAAACTAGGTTCCCTCTCCATACCCAGCTTTGTGTGGGATACAGCAATATAATAATAATGATGAATGAAATATAATAATAAAGGATAAGCTAAAAAAATATATTTAATGTAGAATGCTTTCGAAACGCAATTGAGTGGGTCTAACCGTGAACGATGGTTGTAGCTGCTAATCCTACTACGAATTTGAACTAAAATTCTTTTCCTTTATCCTTATAGTCATTTAACTATTCTATTTTTCTTAATGGAAATTTAAAAATAAAAATATATAATATAAACCAGATAGTGAAGGTATTGTAACTAAATTCATACAACACAAAGTTATTTACGCTATAAAATACACAGCGGGCGTTCTGATAAAGCTTATTTATACACTTTTAAAAGCTCACGGCTCCCGTCTCGATAAGGAATTTACGTAAATTACCTCTATACTATACAAACTGATAATGTTTTGAACAATGGATGTGGGTATAATGAGGCTGCTTTATAAAATAACTATGTAATAATAGATGTATGTGGAATACATATGGGGAAAACATATTTAAAGCACCTAAGTATAATTCTACAAAAAACAATCTTTATTCTGCAGAGTGCAAAATATAATAGAAATTTTATATATGCTTTTTTTTAGATTCACGCTCTATCCCGCGTGTAGCAGGGTAAGCAGAGGGCATCTAATGGTAACAAAAGCCGGTTTCACTTTCCGCCTGATTCTGTAAGCATTGTGTGTTGAGTGGCTGAACTCAACGCCGTAATTTGCTTCGACGTCAGAGCGAAAAAATGAAAATATTCATATTTCATTTACCCTAATGAAAACCGAACCCACAACCTGTCGCGCTTAAAATCACATGCTTGTGCTACTGCGCCATTATGGCCTCTGTTTGATTATTTATGATAAAATAATATGTCAACTAAGTATATCACAAGGGCTGGTGTTGTATAATACAACAACTTTACATCAATACATCAAATTACACTACTCCATTCATAACATTACTGCAATTTTTCTCACAAACAAAAAAAAATTGTTGACAACACAACAATTAGAACGTTTACAATTTGTCGCGCAACATAGACAACACCGTGGATTTGTTTATGCTAAATTACTCCATACTGTATGCTAATGAGAGTCAAATTAGCTTGTACGCGCTATAAATACTATACTATATCAATATTGGGACCGTCTGCGGCTTATCGGGGTACTGTATACTGTATATATAGGTACGGGTATAAATATGTAGTTATATCGCAGTGCATTGTTCTAACGCGTCCTACCGTGACGAGTGAACAATATTATTAATACCTTTTGCAAATGCAATACCTAAGTAATGAATCGAAGTTGCTCCGACATTTGATATATTTCATTTTTTACTTCAATTTAAATATGAAATCTTAAATTTTAATTTAACCATATAGAGATATTTGAAATAGTACTTTATTTTAAATATCTACATATATATTTTTGTAGCAACTAAACGAACGAAACTAAACAAAAAGTTTCACACAACTTAAATAGTAAAGAGAACAATAATAATGAGTCATCAATGCATTAATTTTTCATGTTTAAGAACGTTGAAATTATGCAGTTTGTAAAACTTTCAGGTATTTTCACGAAAAATTATACGAAATCGCTCTTAATTTCTAAAATCAGCTTCACGCTGTATCCTGCGCACAGCAGGGTAGACAGAAGGAATATACTGTTAAGACACTCCGTTCCCCACTTTCCGCCGAATTCTGGAGGCATTGCGTGTTGAGTGGCGGAACTCAAATATAAATTTATATAGTAAGTAATATTTTCGTTATTATTTATATTTTTCTCGAGTGGGGCTCGAATCCACAACCAGGTGCGTTTACAGTAACACACTTGTGCCTCTGCGCCACGACTGGTCTCTGTTTATGTGAATATATGTTACAAATTCAAAACTATCATCCGGCGAAGTTTATTGTGAGCTTTTAAAAAAATAAAATACTTTTTTTTATTAGTTAATTGAAATATAACCTGCAAGTGAACATGTGACCGACATGCAGTAATTCTAGTGACAGAAGTGTAATTAAAAACTATAGAACATTTCCTGTTTTAAATCGAAAAAAAAAAAAAAAAACGCAAGCATCGAAACAGTTCTTTTAAATGAACAATGGTAATAAATAACGTCGTGATACTCATCACGACAGCGAAACAGTTGTAACGTTTTAATTTAGACTCAATATAAAAAGCTAGTATTTTATATGAACACGGTAATTTTTTTGTGATAAAAAATATTTTCTGTCATATAGTGAAATATAACTTTAATAAAGTATATATATATATATATATATATATATATATATATATATATATATATATATATATATATATATATATATATATATATATATATATATATATAGACTAATAAAATTGTAATTTCGATTTTGTATGTAGTACCTATTTGTTGCCCGTAGAATGACCTTTCTCCATAGTAGAATAAATAGTAAGCGAGGATTTTTTGTGATTTTCGTCAATCAAATTTTATATATTGTTAAATATTACGATATCTAATAAAATAATCAAATACGGGCATAGTCAATTATTTCAATGTGTCTAAAAGGTTACACTAGAGACTCATACGTGACTTTGATACCTTGAACTTATTTTTACACTGTAGCACAAAGATAGTAAACTTTTTAAACATTTTTTTTAATAAAAAATATCCTATGTCCTTTCTAATATCTCTAAGAATATATTTGTTTCCATTATCAAAAATTTCATAATAATCGGTTGGGTAGTTTTGACGTGAAAGCGTAACAAATATACTTTACATTCACATTTAAAATAAAAATTATAAAAGCTAACCTATGAAAATGATGAACCAAGCAATATATATAGGAGTAACGTGAAAAAAAAACCATTAAACAAAAGTGAAATTTATATCACAAATTTAACTTACAGTTAAGTTA
>JAJHJA010000542.1:895000-924560 GCA_021202915.1 Heliconius himera | reverse complement strand
TAAGAGTAAATTGGATTGTTGGTGTTAATCAACGACGAAGCGACGCCGCTGTGGCGCAGTGGTTGACCTACTGCGCCACAGCTTACATTTAACTGTAAGGGTGATAGATGTGGGTTCGATCAAGACTGGAGGATAAATAATGCTCATTTCCACGATCTGCTAAAGAAAGAGCGGCGTTGAATTCAGCACGCAGTATATTCAAAATCGAGTGGAAACGTTCCCCTATGTATACTATGCGGCAAAAATGTGAAGCTGACAAATATATATTACAAAATTTCAACCGACACTTCATGATAATGAGCTGGCCATCGTGCGGCCACGCTGGCTTGAAATATACAAATGTTTATTTAAGTGTGTATTAGAGAAAAAACCGGCCAAGCGCGAATCGGACTTGCCCATAGAGGGTTTTGTAAAAATTTTACGATTGTGATTGGGAAAATACTCTTATAGATTTTGATGATGCGGCCAATAAAGTGAAGAAATTTAAGTTTGCCAGCGTTTATAACATTTAGTATGAACGAAACTACTAAATAACTAATAAATTTAACTTTTCGGATTTTTTATTTTATTTGTATTGTAACATCTTCCTCGTCCTAAATTCCATAACTGTAGGTGTAGAAGTACACTAGGGAACTACACTATAGAGTTTTTATTACCCGGTGAATTTAATACAATATAAAGCAAAAACTATACATAAATTCTCGTATCTGACTGCGTTGTATAAGAAGCTTAATCTCTGTGCTAAAAAAGTCTATAAACTTGAATATCTGACAACGCAATCTTAATCAATCTCAAATCAATCAATGTCAAAATGGTGTTGACAGACGGACAGACGGACAAAAAAGTGATCCTATAAGGGTTCCGGTTTTTTTTCCTTTTGAGGAACAAAATCGTAAAAATGAATGAATTATTTTAGTTTGGTTATTCATGAAATAAATCTCAATTTATTTCATGAATAACCAAACTAAAATAATTTGAAGATTTTTTTTTAATTTTTTCACATCTCTCTAGGTAAGCCGTAACTGCGCGCAAATTGCAAAAATATTTTTTCCTACATAAATTCCGATTCCGCAAAAATTTCGGTTTAAAAAATCATTTATATATTGCTCCACAAATCTCTATCGATTATTGAAAAATTTAAAGCACTACGTGGGTGCTTGAGAGGGTGTGTTGAACTTACATTGAAGAATCTTAAATCTTGAAATCTGAATTGAGTAGCGGAACTCAACGCCCCGCTTTGCTTCGACGCCAGAGCGAAGGAAATGGAAATTCAAATTTATATAAGTATTTCGTTTCCTCGAGTGGGAATAAAACCCAATCGCGTGTACAGTCACACTTTTAGCCCCTGCACCACGACTTGAATCAACTTATAATTAATTTCTCTGAGTGGGAACTGAACTCTGCATGAATCCAATAATGATTTAAACAAGTTAAGCCAATTCTAAGATTAGCGATAACAATAATAATATAAAATTTTAAAAATCGTTGCTTTAGGTTCTTTTACTACAATAATACGTTGAGTTACAATTTTGTTATAAGTAAAGATTAGAAATAAATTGCTTAATTTTTTTTCCATCAATAAAAATATAACATAATTTTCAAAGTATGAATAAGAGCAGCTAGCTTTACAAATATAATATGAAACAATTGGCTATTAAGACTGAAATTGTGCAAAAATAAGTATTTAATTTAATCATTAAAACTATTAAAATGCCGTTTCGTTGCAGCGAGACATCGCCTATAAACGCGACGGTTGTGGGTTCGATTCCATTTCGAGAAACAATTATTTTTTATTTCCTCACTCTTGTAAAAAAAACAAAACTTATCGTTAAATATCTCAGAAATTAAAAAAAATGAATTTTGACATACATTTCATTCTATTTTTTTGTTATTTAAAGAAACATATTTTTCGAGAACCGAACCTACGCTATTCTATTATTTAAAGCTCTAAAAGTTTTAAAGTTTAAGCTTGCAACATGCAAGTGTGTCAAAAGTGTTTTGTGTTCGTCACTTTAGTAAATTTTTGTTTGGCACTCCGTTGTATGAAAGTTCATAAAGTTTTTATTGAAAGGCAAAGCTTGTCAAAATCCGTGACTATTAGTAAGCTTTGCAACTTTGTTGAAGAGTGTTAAAAACTTCAAAAAATTTTAAATTCGTTATATTTTTAAATCTTTTTCTATTTTTGAGGCTTATATTATCGCTTTTATTTTTTATTCAAACCTTTTTCTGCTTTGTACATGGATTATTAAAATAAAAAATATACTTTTTACTGTATATTAGTATTCTCATTTCTTCTCTCGGCCACCAAGACAAAAGTCCGGCATTGAGTTCCGCCACTCAACACGCTATGTCTCGAAAAAAATCAGCGGAAAGTGGGGAACGGAGTATCTCTAACTCTCCAACTGCCTATCCTGTTGTATTAAGGAACTTAAAATAATATAGTCCCCCGAGTGCGATTAAAATCCACAGCCGTTGAGTTTATTCAGACACAGTCTCACTGACCTACAAGGGATTCCAAGAATACAAATTAACAAATAATATTTTTAAATAACATAACCTCTCCATATTTTTCTGTCACATTCAAAACAAGCGTGAAAAGTAAACACATAAACGACACTCGATATAAATCTCGAGCATACATTCAATCGTAAAACAAAAGGAAATCCGTATAAAGAAAAACATTAAACAAAGTCAATTTCAAAGCGAATCTTAGAAAAATTTCCGAAATTAGACGCAGCTCCATTTCTACCAACATCTGAACCTGTAATAACATGGTACGATTACCGTTTTATGGACTGAACAGCGTCGGGCCAAAATCGTTATTACCTCTTTGTACTGTTAAAATTTTTATATTTGACATTCTATTAAGTTTTGTAGATTTTTCTAAGCTTATTTTATTGTATTTTATTGTATAGTAGTATAGCTGTTGAAGTTAAAATGTTTGAATGTAATCTTTTCTATAAGTACATCTGAAGCAAAGTTATTCTAACCTAGCGTTTATTGGAGGAAAATTACTTCGTTTGAAAATAATTAAAAAAAAAAACTTTTAACAGAACTTGAACCCGCGTTCCTTGAAAATCTTCATGCACTGACTTCTAAGCCATAAAAACAGCTTATCTATAAAAAAAATAAACCAGCTTCACGCTGTATCCCGCACACAGCAGGGTAGGCAGAGGGAACCTAGTGTTAAGACACTCCGTTCCCCACTTTCTGCCGAATTCTGGAGGCTTTGCGTGATGAGCGGTAGAACTCATTGCCGCGCTTTGCCTCGATACCAGAGCGAAGAAATGGAAATATAAATTTAAGTAAATGGAACCCATAACCAATCGGTTTTACAGTCACACCTCGTGCCGCTGCGCCACGACTGGCCTACTTTTATTCATTTACTTAAATTTTTTTCAGTTTTTACACTGTATCCAACACATAGCAGTGTAGGTAGAAGGAACTTAGTGTTAGGCCATGCCGTTCGCAACTTTCCACCGAATTCTGGAGGCTTTATATGTTGAGAGGCAAGCGCGATGTTGATGGTGAGGTGCACACACTGTTTCCCGCGCCACAACTGGCTTACCTAAATATTCTTACAAAAAAAGCAGTTCTAATAATGGCAATAGGCACTAAGACATTTTATTGATTTGGATGAGTTATTAACTTCTTTATCGTGATTAACTAGGTTAAGTAGGTTAGGTAACCGCTTCTAATTTAAATAATACACATCTTATCTATTAAAAAACGTGTATTATGTATAGAACGATAAACCAAAAATACTTTTCTAAAGTAGCTTATTTTGTGTCAGTTTTGTATACAACTGAATTTTCCGCTTTAGAAATGTACAGTATATTTTTGAGCACAAATAGACTATTGGAAAGCTTCATTGAGACTAAAATGGCACGTGGGTTTGAAATAAAGTTTAAAATATAATACTTTTTAAGTTACTAAATAATATTTCTTAATTTCAAACTTTTTCTAAAATTACTTTTTTTAAATCTCCAGGCCGTTGTGGCGCAGTGGCATAAGTGTGCGAATATTTTCGCGTTAAGAATGAAATATTTAATTTCATTTCCTAGCTCTGGTGATGGGCAAAGCAGAGTGTTTCTAAGTTTCACCACTCAACACGCAATGCCGCAAAAATTCCGCAGAAAGTGGGGAACGGAAGTGTTTAAATGGGCAAAAGAAAGTCTTAATTTAAAAGGTCTAAGCCTGAATGAACAAAACCTACGTGCCATTTTATATTCATATTTGAAAGGAATGCGGGATCCGCGTAAATAGTAATATATTAGAACAAGCAAATGAAGTGTCCTACTTTGGAAGTATATTTTAAATAGACCGTAGATTCGAAATGGATGTGGAAAGGTATACTGCTGCCAGTAATAGAGTTAACGGTGACTTATTTACATTTATTTATACATTTAACGTCGCCACAGTTGCACATGTGGCCATACATAATGCAATTTTGGTTTGCAGCAAAACGTGAGTCTTTCAGAAGAAAAATTAAAGATAGATGATGTACAGGTGCGATCTCTTCTATGAGTAAAACTATCAGTCAGTTTAGCTGATCGAATCATTTGTTTAATACACAATATACCTAATATTGTGTATTAAATTTATATATTAGCGGAGATATCACGGTGAGAATGAAGAAGTACGGCACATTGAACGAATGAATGGTGGAATAACGACAAAAAACATTTATGAAAGAAAAGTGAGCGGTAGGGGAGTAGAAGAAAACGTTAGTTTACTTTCGAAAAGTACGTTTCCAGGTACAATTTGCCTTGTCTGCCATTTGTCCAAATTTAAATAATTTTCATATAAGACCGTCGCAGTGATAGAGTCGGACTGTATGGCGCGATAGTTGTAGGTTGAATCTTTCACTCAGGGGAATCAATCTATCAGAGCGGGTAAATACAATATATGTATTTTCATTATTTGTATTTCCAAGACAATAACATTTACGAGACACTAATATTTACGAGACCAGTCGTGGCGCAGCGGCACGAATTGTGACTGTAAAACCGACTGGTTGTGGGTTCGATCCCCACTCGAGGAGATGAAATATTTACTTAAATTTATATTTCCATTTTTTCGCTCTGGTGACGAGGTTAAGCGCGGCGTTGAGTTCTGCCACTCATCACGCAATACCTCCAGAATTCGGCAGAAAGTGGAGAACGAAGTGTCTTAACACCAGGCACCCTGCTGTGTGCGGGATACAGCGTGAAGCTGTTTTTTTATTTGTATTTCCAAGCTATGTTAGACAAACTGTTGCGCTGGGCTCCAGCACTCCACACGCACTGTAAACAAAGTTGAATGAAAAATGGAAAAAGGAGTGTTTTAACATTAGGTTGCCTCTGCCTACTCTGTTATGCCAAACAAGCCACCAACCTATAAAATAATTTATAAAAAGTCATATCTAAAAGTGATCTAAAAAATAAATATACTTGCGTAAAAAACATGTTGTAAAAACATAATGTTCTGATCTGAATAATAAATTAAAATGTTAATTTATATAAGTTACAGATTACATTACACCGTAGTATGTACGTAATAATTCATTCTTATCATCATTATTTAAATTATCATTTCAGGTACCAAGTAGGTATTATATTTAAATTTTAAAATTCGATAGTAATTCATCACATGATATATGTTTTTAAAGTACTTATTATTTTCTACCACTCTATTAAATTAATAATAAAAGATAACTGACTGACTCACCCACAAATCAATAAATAGTCCGAAAGCTAAGCCTTAAATTTTCTAATGTGTAATTTTTTTTATCAGCTTCACGCTGTAGCTGCAGTTCACGCCGCACACAGCAGGGTAGGCAGAGGGAACCTAGTGTTAAGACACTCCGTTCGCCACTTTCTGCCTGACTAATTCTGGAGCCATTGCGTGTTGAGTGGCAGAACTCAACGCCACGCTTGACCTCGACACCAGACCGAAGAAATGGAAATATAAATTTAAATAAATATTTCATCTCTTCAAGTGGGGATCGAACCCACAACCAGTCGGTTTTACAGTCACACCTGGTGCCGCTGCGCCACGACTGGCCTCAATGTAAATATGTAAATGTGATCGACAAACACCAGCTTCGAGACATTGCGTTTTTTTCATTGTTTTATCATGCCAATAAATAAAAAAAAATACCTAACAATATATTATTATAAAAATATATTACAAGCTTTGAGAGCTCCCTTTAGCTATTTCCTAGCAAAATACTATACCATTATCATAACAACCGTCGTCATTTAATATCGTTTCATCTAAACTTGTGTAGCTCTTTATACTAAGTTTCTTTATTATATCGAGATGATTTAAAAATATCTCGTCTTTAGTAAGTTCGTATAACTTTTTCTCGTATAAGTTGTTCTTATTTTTAAACGACTTCACTAAAAGGAGGAGATTCTCAATTCGATTGTTTCTATTCTGTTTTATGTTTTTTGCCATATAAAGATCTGTATCTTTTAACTTTATGAATGATTTTGATTATAATTTTTTATATTCGTGGGCCAGTCGTGGCGCAGCGGCACAAAGTGTGACTGTAAAACCGACTGGTTGTGGGTTCGATCCCCACTCGAGGAGATGAAATATTTACTTAAATTTATATGTCCATTTCTTCGCTCTGGTGTCGAGGCAAAGCGCGGCGTTGAGTTCTGCCACTTAACACGCAATGCCTCCAGAATTCGGCAGAAAGTGGGGAACGGAGTGTCTTACCCTGCTGTGTGCGGGATACACCGTGAAGCTGATTTATTTGATTTTATTTTTACATTATTTTGGCTTAACATAAGCTAAAAATTTTACACATTTGTTGCTTATTACAGACTTATATGTAGTTACTAAAGGACGCGTAGGTTTTTTTTAACTTCCTCTGCAAATAAAAATATAGAAGGGTAGGCATAGAGGACCTAGTGTTATACCCTTCCCCGCTTTCCACCATATTTTAGAGACGCAGTGTCTGTTGATTGGCGGAACTCAACGCCGCTCTATATTTACTTGTAGATAATTATATATTCCAGTTTTTTATACAAACAATCACAATTCATCTGTACAAATATGCTTGTAATAGTTATAAAGGGAAACTCACAAAGTGTAAACAAACATGTGTAAAATATCAAAAGAGGGTGTTGTAATACGGGTTTACCTATACAAAAAGCGTTTTTGTCTGACTTCAAACTGAAGTGTTACTGTACTACTACACTCTTTTCACCTATTCAAAAATAAAGCTATTTAGATCAACATATACACTTTGGAAAGAACTGGTGTAACAAAACTTTGGGTAAATGCGAAAAGCACTTTTAGATATGAGGTTCCATATCAAATTTTGCTTCGCCCACATAAAATGAGGAGAGCACCTACGAATGACGTTGACATAAAATTATGTTTTTTTTTAGCTTCTCGATGAATCCCGAACATAGAGTAGGCAGGGGGAGCCTAGGAACCTTGTTTTAAGACATAAATAGACGTTTTCCATTAAGACCACGACGGCCTCAATGGTCTTTAATTTAAAGTACTACTAACAACAACCAAACAACAATAAACAAGAAAAAACTATTGATAAAAAAATGCATGAATCTATAAGCAAGTTATTATTTACACGTTTATGATGTATCACTAACTTCCTAATCCCGAAGACCATCAATTAATGGCCAATGTGACGCTGTAAACTCCTGATCGTATGATTGTGATCTCCATTTGGGGAAAAGATTATTTTCAATTTTTTTGAATTTTTCTAATATGTTTTGTGGTATGACAGCTCGCGGTATTATGATTGGCCGCTATGTCTTGAATTTGGGCGAAAAACTATATAATGTCTTAACACAAATTTTTCTTTACCTATCGTGCTATGTAGAAAAATGACATAAAGCAAAGAAGCTTCTAACATAAACAGCCAAATGGACACACATTAACATGTGCGTATTTCTGAACGTATTGCTCGAACAACATCTCAAGAGGTCAGCTGTGATGATGATGACGGATGCTGAAAGCAGTATTACGGAGGAGCCTTGGCCATCGGAGGTTGGGCTCCAGAAAGAGGAACCCCTCTTTCTGGAACCCTAGTCTCCGATGGCCTATGCATTTGTCCCACCGTTTGAAGGTTTTCTTTTTTATATTTTAAATATATTTTTTATATATAAAAATGTAAACTTAATTTCTGTTTTATAATAAAAGTATATGAATGTAACTTTTTTTAACTACCGACCCCTAAAAAGCACCCTTTGAACACTTCGCTATGCAGGTTTTAAGGGTAATTCTTTTGCACTTGTAAATCCATTAAGCGAGGAAGACCGTTGGAGATTCGTTGAGCTTCTGAGTTCCATTTAAATTTAAAACGCTAGTAAAAAGTTTTACATTATATTGTTCCACATTTTAATTCATAATTTTACTTAAGTAGAGCTTTATAATACGTATTTTATTTTTATTTTACATCAGCTTCACCCTGTATCTGCTCACAGCAAGACAGACATAGGGAACCTAGTGTTAAGATACTCCGTTGCCCATTTTCCGCCCCATTCTAGTAGCTTTGTGTGGCGGAACTCAACGCCGCGCTTTTTCTATACACCAGAGTGAATAAAAATATGAGAATTTTATTATAAATATGTGTAAAACTTACATATTATATAACGACTTACCTACTAATATTTTATAATAGTATTTTATTATAAAATATTAGTTTTGTAGATTTTACACATTTTAGATCTTTAACAGAAGACCATATAAACGATCTATAAATAAATTGTAATAGTAAATTTCTTTAAGGAGTTCAAATTTTAGGAGTTCGTGGCCGGTGGTGGCGCAGGGGCACAAAGTGTGACTGTAAAATTGACTGGTTGTGGGTTTGATCCCCACTTGAGGAGATCAAATCAGCTTCACACTGTATGCCGCACACAGCAGGGTAGGCAAACGGAACCCAGTGTTAAGACACTCCATTCCCCACTTTCCGCTGAGTTCTGGAGGCATGGTGTGTTGAGTGGCGGAACTCATCGCCGCGCTTTGTCTCGATACCAGAGCAGAGAAACTAAAATATTAATGTAAATAAATATTTAATTTCCTCGAGTGGGGATCCAATACACAACCAGTCGATATTACAGTCACGACTGGCCTCACTAAGTAATATATTTCATAGTAATATATTATAATATAGTAAAATATAATAATATTGAAATATATTACATCAATAATTAATTTGCATATACGTATATGGAATTCGTACAAATCCTAAACAAACTATTATGTCAAGCACTGCAGTATTAATTAGCTTTTATTGTATAATGCACTCACGTCATATTAATTGTTCTACAATTTCAATTATAGATAGTGATTTTCTACAACTGTTTATTGTTTGATTTTATAATATTTATATATATATATATATATATATATAAGTAAAAGTAAAGTAAAATACTCTTTATTGTACACCAAATACATATACATATTGAACATTAACCATGACACATTGGAGCACAATAGGCCTTATCGCTAAGTGAGCGATCTCTTCCAGGCAACCTTGGGGTAGAGGAGAGAATAAGTAAGTGACATGGGAAGGGGTGTACTGAGTACTAGATATATATATTTTTTTATTGTTATTTGAAAATATATATATATATATACATATATATATAGAACTTAACGCTGCGCTTTACCTCCACACCAAAGCGAAGTATAAAAATATGAATTATGTCATTTTCTCGAGTGGGATTCGAACCTGTGGCATTTACAGTCTCATACTTTTGCCCCTACGCTACGACTGGTCTCATAATATTATAGTTTTATTTATTACTAGAGGGCGCACGCGGCTTCGCCCGCTTATTAGGAGTGAATTCTAAAAAAACCATGAAACACGTGTTCAATAAAATATTTTTAACAGTCTGAATTTAAATTTTTATAAAAATCGGTGGCAATTTAAAGATTTTTCCATATAAACTTTCAACCCCTTATTTGAACCCTTAGGGGGTGAATTCTTAAAAACCATGAAACACGTGTTCAATGAAATATTTTTAAGAGTATGAATTTCAAATTTTATAAAAATCGGTACAGAAAAAAAAATTTTTCCATACAAACTTTCAACCCCTATTTCATCCCTTTAGGGTTAAAATTTTTCAAATTCCCTTCTTAGTGGATGTCCAGAATATGAAAATAAACATCTGGCCAAATTTCACGTTTCTACCATCAGCGGTTACGGCTCTGCGTGCGTCTTACCTCAGTCAGTCAGCACAAGTCCTTTTATATATATAGATTATATAGTATACGGATCTTAAAATACCTAATTACTTGATAAGTTTCAAGTGCACCGCATTAAACTATAAATTTAAAATAACAAGTTGCTAATGAGATTTGTAAAGCCTGAACTAACGAGTCTCTTCGAATAAGTTATCGTGCTAACAAAATCATGTTTTGCTTATTATAAAAAAATCTGCTTCACACTGTATCCCGCATTTTGCAGGGTAGGCTGAGGGGTTTAAAAGTATAAAGACGTGAGAGAATACGTGACGAAAGAATGGCAATAAATAATTATGAAGCAAGAGTGAATGGTAAGATAAGCAAGAAGAGACCTCATTCTCCTTCGAGAACACTAAGAGGTTCAATGATGTTGAAGGAAGTTCACATAAAATGCTTGCGGATCCACCGAAGGTTATGTATTAAGAAGTTAATGACGTCTACCGTCATTGAGGGGAAGATAATGAAATTGATGACAGTAGATGAGAGAAATGACCTATAGGTCATTATTGTAGCATTTGAGGCTTCCTACTATTTTATGGCAATCCCGCTAGGGATGAAGAGTGAATCGAAGAAAAAGATATTATAATTTGGCTGTTCTCCTCTTTAAGGCTCCATATAAGATATTCCTGACTTTGTTTAGACACATATGAATGTCATCTGTTTTCTTAAATTTATGATTAGGTTTTACATTTTCAAAATGTATTTTTCCCTTGGGGTCTTTGGAGTATCCTATCAAATAAAAAAAAAAAATCTAAATAGTCATCTGAAAAATAGCCTCAGTATTTTCTTCTTCGGTTAACCAATTAAAATACACTTCTACATTGGAAGCTAAAATAATAAAATACAAAGTCAAAGGTCAAACATAATGGAATAGATGATTTCCCAACGCGAGATAAATCCCATAATTATATTTGCCGCTAATTTGAAACATTGTGTATGTAATTAAAATGTTCCTGAAGCGATTACAACCGTAATAAAATTACGTTTGCGGCTGAACATAATTCTGTTACGAGTTTGTTACGATCATCGAACTCAGATAAAATATTGAATACTAAGTTTAGTTTTGTATGTGGAAATCTAAAATAATAATTTTTAGATGAAACTAATATATAAAATGTTAAATTCAAGCCAACAAAACCGGTTAAGTGCGAGTTGGACTCGCCTACTGAGTCTTCTGTACTTATAAAAGTTGACAAATTTACGTTTGCAGGCATACGTACTTACTTGATATGAAATGAAATGCAAATATAAATATAAGTATAGTGCACAGAGGAAATTTTTAAGTCAATTCAACCAAGAGATAAGAACATTTATCCTTAGTTTTAATTTCGTACAAAATGCATTAACACTTTGTATGCAAATATATGAAGGGTACTTTACGTATATATAGTGTACTTATGGCAAGATGTGAGAAGTTACAATTTAATTAAAGGAATGGAAGGAAGGAATTTCTTTGTTGTAATATTTTTTGATATATTTTATGTTTAAATACAATTACAAAAAAAAATTGTTTGCAACATTATTGATTGTTAACCCTTAAGAGCTTTAATGATTTACATAACCCACTAAGACTATAATGGGTGTAAAAACACCTTATTTTAAAAAGTAATGAAATTATTAATTAACTAGTGGGCACGCGCAGCTTCGTCCGCGTATTTGCACCCTTAGGGGTGAATTTAAAAAAAACCACGAAACACGTGTTCAATAAAATATTTTTAACAGTCTGAATTTGTTTTTTTATAAAAATCGGTGGCGATTTAAAGATTTTTCCATACAAACTTTCAACCCCTTATTTGCACCCTTAGGGGGTAAATTCTAAAAAAACCATGAAACACGTATTCAATTAAATGTTTTTAAGAATGTTTGAATTTAAATTTTTATAAAAATTGGTGCCGATTTAATTTTTTTTCCATACAAACTTTCAACCCCTATTTAATTCCTTTAGGGTTAAAATTTTTCAAAATCCGTTCTTAGTGGATGTCCAGATTATGAAAATAAACATCTGTCCAAATTTCACGTTTCTATCATCAGCGGTTAAGGCTGTGCGTGCGTCTTACCTCAGTCAGTCAGGTACAAATCCTTTTATAAATATAGACTAGCGGCTCGCCCACGGCTTCGCCCGCTTAAAATACATGATTATTGATTTAATAAGCAGAATTGATTGAGAACTATAATGACTTCTAATATGATTTTTTTACGACATTTTCGTCAAAGAATTTTTGATTGTTTTAAATAAAAAAATACGACCATTGTTATATTGTTGATATTTTATAAAATATACATAAAGCTAATTATTTATTACACGTATATATTTTTGTAACTTTATGTTCTTTTTACCTATATAATATACTCTGTTAAATGTGCTGATGTCAGTGAATAATTTAATTTACTCATTCAGAAACAGCCTTAAATGTTAAATTATTGATTTGAAGGATTCATAATATTCTTTGTAAAATAACTGTAATAATTGCATATTACCTCCTGTACAGTTTATATATAAATAATTTACATATGGACGAACCAACCAAAAAATCTTTGTATTTACTTGATATTTTTTTCAATATCGTTCTTTATCTCTGTGTTGAATTAATTACGACTTCTTCCAAATGGCGATAACTTTTTTTTTATTAAACCGATTTTGATGAACTAAACTTTAGTAGTTAAGTTGAGTTAAAACAAAGCAATTTTTCAAGTAAATCGGTTCAGTACTTTCAGAGAAAAATGTGGACAAAAATATGTCGACAGACAGACAGACAGACAGACAAGAAATTAAAAAAAAATCTCTTTGCTTTCTATTATTCTTTTTAAGTGTCCCTCTATCCATTTCAGTCAAAATTACTAAATGTACAGACAAAATATTTTTACTGTCTTATTTTATATAGAGATTATAAGAATTTTTTAAAAATTTGCTTTTACCAGTTAGTTTAGATTCATGTTAATAAATATATGTAGTTAATATTTATATATTTTGTTTGTAAAAAAACTCCGAAAAAATAAAATTTTAAAATATGACTTAAACAGCTGACTATTTCAGAGGGGACCATAATGTTTTCATTATTATAACAAAATGAAATCCGAATAGAAACCAAAGTTTTTATTTTTGTTAAAAACAATAAGTTGCCCTTAACCTGGCTAACTTTAATAATTTATATATTTAATTTCCTCACAAACGTGACAAAAAAAAAACTTTAAATTCTTAGGGAACTTTTAGTTTCTCAGTCTTTTTCAAATATTTTTTTTTCTACTTTCATTTAAAAAGTGTTGTTGTAGAGATGAAACAGAAGTTCTTCTTAATCGTCAACACTTTGGAGATCATCTTAATGAATATCTTCTTCTATGAAATTCTCTTCTTCAGTCGGCTCGTCGGCAACTGCTGTTTATTTTTTTGTACTTGATACTAGTTACTACTACTATCGTGGACTCATAATCAAAATACAATCCCTATTATGTATGCTAAATCTCCATTTTCCGTGCGTAATTAAAAAAAACATAAGAAAAGTAAACATTTACGTTGTTAATCAATAGGGCACTATGACTATTATAGGTACCACTTCTCTCCGCGTTCAAGGGCTAAACACAATTCAGGAGGACACAAAAATGCAAAGAGCTTTGACAAAAAATTAACAGTGTAGCGACTAAAAACCAAATCTCTACCTGGGTGTTTTTACAACCATATAGACTTTAAGGGTTGAGTTATTTAAAAAAACGCCGGCCGAGTCCGCCGGCGAGCCGGCGAGGCCGGTCGTGGCGCAGCGGCACGAGGTGTGACTGCAAAACCGACTGGTTGTGGGTTCGATTCCCACTCGAGGAGATGGAGATGAAATATTTACTTAAATTTATATTTCCATTTCTTCGCTCTGGTGTCGAGGTTAAGCGCGGCGTTGAGTTCTGCCACTCAACACGCAATGCCTCCAGATAGAATTCGGCAGAAAGTGGGGAACGGAGTGTCTTAACACTAGTTTCCCTCTGCCTTCCCTGCTGTGTGCGGGATACAGCGTGAAGCTAATATAATTTTTTTTTAATTTAATTTTTTATTTAAAAAAAAGAAAAGCATACCAGAAATTTATTTGGCACTAGCGGCCTCCATGTGGCTACGTTCGCTTGATTTATAACAATGTTTATTTAAGTATATTTAAGAAAAAACTAGCCAAGTGCGAGTCGGACATGCCGACTGATGATTTTGTGCCAACTTCAGGATTGTGATTGGGAAATACTTTATAAATTTTGATGATACGGCGAATAAAGTTAACAAATTTAAGTGTGCACATACACATATACACTTATTTAGTGTGAAAGGAACAATAAATATAAGCTAATACGCTTGTAATTTTTTTTTTAGAAAATACTGACAAGTTTTTACTCTTTCGATTTTTTACATCATTTTAAAAATAATTGTAAAATCCTTATTAAGAAGACGTATAATTTTTTTATTTAAAAATTTTAACGTAGCGAGATTTGAACCCGAGCCTCTTTAAAAACCGTCCAAGCGCTCTGACTAACTAAGCCATACGTTTTCAATAAGTTACGTCGAATTTCTTATACTTTTTACAACTTATTTATGTATGTGTTAAAATTGTAAAAATCTCCCTACAGATCTCTGTATTTTTACAATTTTCCGATACCTAAAGATAATTACTTAGAATTATCGTTTGGCAACAGAGAATACAATTTTTTAAATAAAAGAAAAATACTTATTAACACTTATTAAAAGAATCAGAATCTCAATCCTGAAATTAGTCCAGAACCCTCGGTGGGCGAGTCTGACTCACGCTTGACCAGTTGTTTCTTAAATACACTAAAATAAATATTAGTATATTTCAAGCGGGCGCAGCCGCACGGTGGCCGCTACTATACTATATTTGACGTTAAATATTGAAATTATGTAAAGGAAAAAAATAATTATTCGAAATTTCAACTATTTAATTGCTTTGTGAAAATGTGTAATTGTTTTTTGGCGAATAGTCACTTCAAAGCTAATAATGACAACTGTTTGGTGGCCAGCGGATATCACTGATATTTGTCTAAGAGAAAATGCACCATTAACGCAATGTACAGTAACAGGATATATGTTCTTATCCCTTATTACTCGACTATTTGGTGGAGTTTCATATAGTACATCGTATACGGGCTCAGTCGCCTATCCAAATGAGACACCTAAACCGGCACCTGAACCTGAACCGCCTGTGACATCATTTCCGCCGATACCAATATCACAAAGTATAAAGACACCATCGGAAATACGATATTTATCTGGATGGCCCATAACACATCATCAAATACCAGGAAATGAGCCTGCACCAGAGTGGCCTACAGTTATGGGTATGACCCCAAGAACATTGATCGAAGATACAGATGGTTATTTTAGACTAACCAATCCAAATAAGCCGCTCCTTCCGCATCGGCCGCCAGGTTATCAACATTACCCTGAATACCAGGACCATGAAACTATTTACCATGGATCCACAAAAATTAAACCAGCGCAATCAGTCTACTTTAGTCGGAAATCAGCTAAAAATAATATAAAAGCATTTTCGAATGAAAAAAACGGTAATACATCAAGAAATCGACAAAGATCAAGACATTTTAGAGAGTATGATTTTATCATCGTTGGTGGTGGTTCAGCTGGCTGTGTACTTGCGAATCGTTTATCAGAAGTTAAACATTGGAGAGTAAGTACCTTATGAAAAGTTTGTTTCATTTTAAATAACCAATGACACTTTCATGTCACAGTTATATAACGTATTTAATTAAATATTCAGAGGAAATCCGAGCGTATTTTTTTTTATTTTTCCTGTTTTTATTACCCTCTAAAGAAACAGAAAATGCGAGGAAGAAAATTTCGAGGTAAATAGTGTAATAAATATAATGTTTCACACAAGATTTGTGTTGCATAAATTAAAAGAAAATGAATACATAATTATTATTCTAACCAGCGCAACGGCTATAGAGGGCGTGGAAAAGTCATGACTTTCAATTGAATGAGAAATAATTTATTGACAGTGAAACAATTTCATATAAATCCATATAGTCAATGTATTTGTTTTATTACAACACAGATATTTACGGTTTACGAACAATAACGCGTAAAAATACTTGGAAACCAATTGTTGAGCAATACAATGTCAGTACAAAGACAATGCAAAAACTACAATGCTCCAGTTTTGTTATAAAGAAAAACTATTAAAATCGATTCATAAGCGCACTATAGAGTGACTTCCCATTCGTCCCATCCCATTCGTGTTTTTTTTAGATTCATCATCAAAATATACAAATTTTTTGCATCGGTGAAAAGTTAAATGATGATTATTTTAAAAAATAAAGTATTTTTAAATATAAAAAAAACTACAAATACATAATATTTTGATATATGTACATATATAGTTTTCCACTATTTTATATTATAAATCTCAAATATAACATTTTCACCTTATTTATTTTACAGATTCTTTTACTAGAAGCAGGTCCTGAAGAACCGGACGTAACAATGATACCAGCATTTCCACCAACTCTAAGTAGATCAAGTATCAATTGGAACTACTATACACAACCAGAAAAATTAACATGCAGAAGCTATAGAAATAATCGCTGTTCTTGGCCGAGGTAAAATAAAGCACATAAAAATATTATAGGCCAGTCTTGCATCAATGCGCAGACGCGACAGGTTGTAGGTTTGATTCCCAGGGAAGAATTCAGAGGGAATGAAATATTTAATATTTTAATTTTATCGCTCTGACAACAAACAAAGCGTGACGCTGAGTTCTGCCAGCCAACACGCATGACATTGAATGTGGTGGTAAAATTCCCTACTTTATTCGGAAAAAATGTAAAACTGCAAATAAAATACGTGTTATGTACAGTATGGTCGAAGAGTCGTAGTTGCTCTGAAGTTAGGCTTTTCCCGCATTATAACTTTTTGCCTATTTTAGAGCCGTTGCCCGAGTAACAGCGGAGCCTAACACCGTATGTTGTCTAAGCACACCGAGGATGTGAAAATATTGTTTTGTTTGCACCTTTCCACTCCTCCGAGTTTGAATACATGTTTAAGTATTTTTACACTTAAATTTAAATTATGTTCTAGAGGAAGAACTATGGAAGGAAGTAGTGCTATTAATTATATGGTTTATATGAGAGGGCACAAGCTAGATTATGACGGCTGGGCCGCAATGGGAAACACTGGATGGAGCTACGATGAGGTATTAGAAAGAACGTACAGATCATTTTAAATGAAATATATGAACCACATACAACATTTGTAAAGTAAAATATATAATATTATTTTTGTATACTCGTAATATATTTCAGATATTGCCATATTTTAAGAAAGCTGAAAATAATCAAAATGAAGAGGCTAACGACAGGACGCACCACGGCGTTGGTGGTCCACTTAATGTGGAGAGGTTTCCATATACTGACATTAATACGTTAGCAATCATCGAAGCTTTTAAAGAAAAGGGACTATCACAAAAGGATTTAACACTACCTGATAATCTCGGAACAAATTTAATTCAATCCACATCAAAGGGCGGGAGGAGGTTTTCTGCAAATTTAGCTTACATACGACCTATTCGTAATATACGTCCAAATTTAGATATAATAGTAAATGCTTTCGTTACTAAAATTTTAATAGATCCCATTACGAAACAAGCTCAAGGAGTAACATATTATAAAAATCATCAGTTTCATAATGTATATTCATGTAAAGAAATTATTGTTAGTGGAGGTGCAATCAACTCTCCTAAATTGCTTATGCTATCAGGTATAGGTCCTAAGCGCCATTTACAAAATTTAAGCATACCAGTAGTAGCAGATCTAAATGTTGGTGAAAATTTGCAAGAGCACGTATAATCAGATGGGCTAACAATATCACTAACAAATACTTCATCTGATGTTAATATCACGCAATTGCTCAATGAAATCTTATTATATAGATCCCAAAATGAAAACAGTGGGCCACTTTCAACTACAAGTACTTTGAATGCTGTAGCATTTATAAAAAAAGTATGCACAAGAAAATGCACCTGACATTCAATTCCATTTTGATGCTAGAAATGTGGAAGATTATTGCGCGGATCCACAAACCTATCCAATAAGTACTATATTCCCATTGTCATTTTATAATGGTCTCTGTTGCTTACGCCAAGAAGTAGAGGAGTAATTTTATTAAATTCAACAAATCCAATTTTTGATGACCCATTAATATATCCAGGATTTTTTAGAGTCCAGGAAGACGTTCACGCTTTAGTAGAAGGATTCCGGTCTGTAGTCAGCTTAGAAAATACTAATGCTTTTAAGAAAATTTGTGCATCTTTTGTTAAAAAACCTGTTAAAGGCTATGAATCTCATTTATGGGGATCATACGATTACTTTGCTTGTATCTTATATAAATATACGTCTATTATTTTCCATCCTTTAGGGACTTGTAAAATGGGAACTGCGAGAGGCAAAACTGCAGTAGTAGATCAGAGGTTAAGAGTTTATGGAATAAAGTATTTACGTATTGTAGATGCTTCTATAATGCCGACAGTGGTTCGTGCTAACATTAACGCACCTGTCATAATGATCGCACAGAAAGCTGCTGATTTGATTAAAGAGGATTGGGTAAAAGGGCATTTGCTAAAACTGTAGTGAATTAATTATTATTTTAAAATAAAGTAAAATAAAGAAACGTGTTTTTTACATTTATTTCTAATAAAATAATTGCCAAATAAAACAAACAGGCTTAGTAATTCGATATTGTAGTAAGGTTGTTGTAGCATTAGTTTGACACCAATTTCAAAATTATAATTTTTTTTTTAAATTATTTTTGTTTAACAAAATCAAAATACTAAACGTACTTTATGTAAAATTATTTTTTACTTTTTAGTTCGTTGTTTGCAGACGGGGTCTTTTTGTTAAAATTTAATTTATCAACAATTGTGTATACAAGTGTAAAGAAAAATATTCACTTAAAAGAAGCCGTCGTGGCCCAAGGGCACAAATGGGTGACTGTAAGCGCTACGGTTGTGGATTCGATTCCTAGTTGAAGGAATTAAATATTTAATATTTACATTTCTTGGCTCTGGTGACCAGGCAAAACGAGGCGTTGAGATCCGCCACTCCACAAACAATACCTTAAGAATTCGGCGGAAAGTAGAGAACGGAAGTTTCTGAATAAGGAACGGAGTGTCTTAACACTGGGTTCCCAGGTTGTTCTGTCTACCCTGCTATATACAAAAAAAGATTATTAAGTGTACTTAACATTACTGACGAAAGTTGGCAAATGAAAAAAGGCCCAATATGCCTCATTTCTATTATTATTATATTATTTTCATTTCTATGATATCCTTAACAAACTGTGACGTAAGTTAAGTTACAACATTTTACAATTTTGTTCAAGCAGGAAATTCTTGAAGCTGAATTTAATTGAGATATTTTGTAATTGTGTAAAAGGGAAAAAATATCAATAGAATAATATTAAGTATGAAATGTGTTTATATTTTTTCAAATTTTTAAGATATATATTTTTTACAATAATTTATAAAGATAATATCACTTTTAATTTCTTCATTTAATCAAAATTACCACTACAATCATTAAATAAAAAAAAATGATAAAATTCCAAAGTGATGCTTTCTGGGAAGAATTTTTAAAGATAGACGTTATATTATAATCCTCAGTGGGAAAACGAACTCTGAACCATATGTGAAAGGCGTATTATTGTTTTTAATTTTTGCTTCACACCGCAAGTAGTAGGGTAGACAAAGGGAACCTCCGACACTCCGTTCCCATCGAGACACTTCCGTTTCCCTCTTTTCGCCGAATTCTAGAGGCAAAGCGTGTTGAGCGGCGGAACTCAGCGCAGCGCTTTGCCTGCTACTACCAGAGTGAGAAAATGAAAATATTAAAAGAAAGAAATAGCAAAAAATAAACTTTAATTATAAGTGTTTTCAATTTTTAAATATCAGTTATTTTCGTATTACCGGATTAGCAAGACGAAACGAGGAGTCCGTCATTTAACATAGAATATTACAGACATTGAATAAGTGGCAAATAAAGAACGAAGTGTCCTAACACTGATCTAATTTGACTTAAGTATTAAAAATATATTATATGAAAATCAATTATAAAAAAATATATAATTCTTTACATATTTATTTTATTTTTTTTATATTTTCATTTCTTCGCTGTGGTATCAAGGCAAAGCGCAGCGTTGAGTTCCGCCACTCAACACGCAGTGCCTCCAGAATTCAGCAGAAAGGGGAGAACGGAGTGTCTTAGCACTAGGTTCCCTCTGCCTACCCTGCTGTGTGCGGGATACAGCGTGAAGCTGATTTATTTTTTTATTATGTATTTTAATATATTTGTAAATAAGTTTTGTTGTAATTTTTTAATTATAAATAATGAAATGTTACAGATTTGTTCGTTCAAAGTTAAATAATACAATGTTAAATATATTTTAAAAATTTTGAATGATCATTATATATTATTTTCATTTACCAACGTAAACGCCCGCCAATAACCTAAAAAAGATAAAAGTAATAAAGAAACTTACAAGACAGCGTATTTTATATTTTAAGCATTTAATAAAAAAGTATTTAACCTCGATATTTATTTGGTGATATTTCGTAAAAGATCATTTTATTGCGTAAATTTTAGGTTTTTTAAATTATACAAGTATTGTATTCAAGCCTAGAAAATGAAATATATATTCTATACAATAGAATAACTATTCGACGTTGGTTTCTTTCACTACCTATATTATCTATCTATCATTCGATTTGCGGCGCTCACGCGAAGTACACTAGCTGCTAAAGCAATTAAGCACAAATTATTTTTAGTATATAAAAATAAAACAAATTAAAATAATAAGAGATAAATCTTAATACGTAAGTGTAGTTGTGAACGTGAAAATATGTCAACTTGGAGACCTCTGGATATAAGCACTATTTGCCCTGAACAGCAGGCACCTTTGACCCAATGCTCTCCTACAGGATTTGTATTTTTGTCGCTTTTGACCCAATTGTTTGGCGGTGTTTCATACAGTGTTCCAGAGATTAAGAAGAATCCATACAGCAATGAATGGTTGCGATCGAGCATTGCTCCATCTTTGGAAGATCTAACGAAATTTTATAACTATCCTTTAGAAACATACAAAACTATTTACAATATTGAAACGTCGCATCCTGCGCCTCATGATAATGGGAATAATTTCTATCCGTTCGATTCCAGCTCTTATCCTATAAATCCATTTACTAATAATTTTGACTTTAAGAATCTTTTTCCAAAGTTTTCCGAACATCATCCAGTTTTCGACTTTGATTTCTTAAAGAGAAGCTTTCAAGACAATAACTATGCAGATTCTAAGAATATATTATCAATAGCAGAAAATAAAAGAAGTAAAAGACAAGAATCTTCAAAGAAGAGAAGATCAATAGAACAATATGATTTTATCATAATTGGTGCAGGATCAGCTGGTTGCGTGTTAGCCAACAGATTGTCAGAAGTAAAAAAATGGAAGGTGAGTCTAATATTTAATTTTTTTTAAAATAATTATATAAAAGACCCGCGGCGTCGAGTTCCACCACTCAACAAGCAATGTCTTGAAAATTGAAAGGAAAGTGGAGAACGGAGTGTCTTAGCACTAGTTGTCTTCTGCCTACTCCGCGTGAAGCTAAAAAAATTAAAAATATCTGTTTTTTGAATACTCGTTTATAAATTGATAAATATTAATAATAATAAAAAATAAATAAATAAATTGATAAATATCTTTTTGTACTTTTCGCGGTTGACTAAATGAAAAAAAAATACTTTTCTTATTTATTGATCAGTGGTCGAGTATCTTCAACTATTTGTTTGCTGTATTTTTTTAATTTCATCTACAACCTAAATTTACATATGTAGTGTGTCATAAATTTTATATTTAGAGGAACACAGATCTACGTTTCAAAGGTAACAAGATTTTAAAAAGTTAAATTTGCATAATGACAAGCTGTATCGGAACTTTGCGCTAACAAAGAAACGATGGCTTTATATGACTACTGACCTGATTTTAAATCTCATTTATACTGAAAGTGATATAATCGAGACATTTCCACCTATTTTTTAAAGAATTCTATTTATGGAATATAGCATATTCTGATATTTATATAATAATCTCTATTTTATCAAGACGTTATTAATTTATTTTTTTCATAAGGTGGGGTCCGACTACACGAAAAATATTTTGAAAATATATTTTTTAAAAGTAAATCAATTTATATTATGGAGTTTTACCCACAATTCAAATGACTTATTATAAAATTATTATTTTATCATTTTTTTCTAAATAGTAACTGTAGATAACAATCGAACTATTGACCTTCTCCTAAGAAGTCACGGTCATCAGCCGTTTAATATCAAACTTCTTTCTTTATCGACAAATTTATATTGTAACATTTATTGCACAATTTCTAATTACAAGTTCATTGTGTCAAGGAACCATTTTTTCACCTATTCTTGAATTTCTACACATTTAGGGACATGACGATTTATTATTATTAGTGATGGTAAGGCTGTTGTGACACAATAGTATAATATCGGGCTGTTATCCTAATAATTGTGGGTTCAATTCTCACTCAAGGCAAAGTTTCATTTACTCTTGCCTGCTCTAGGAACAAAAAAAAACTGTAGGGACAAAAAAAAATAACAAAAAAAACATATACTAAATTCCGTGGAAAGTGGAGAATAGGCATGACATTAGGTTACCTCTATTGTTCAACTATGTATTATTTGAACATCTTTCATATTTCGAATGTACATATTTGCATGAATTGAATTAATATAACAATTGTGCAAACAAGATACCAAAATTTAAATTATTTGTTACACAAAATATTCTAAGGTCAAATATCATTGTGTAAAGTATTTAAATTATGAATAATTTTATCGAAACAATTAACATGATGTCATATCGAGACGGAGAGCCTAATGGATAGTTCATTAAAAAAAATATTTTTTTTTAATTCTAAAGTTCTATTCTTCTCGTTCCTAAGATACTCTTCAGCTTTAAAATATTAACTTAACTTAAATTTTTTATCTTTACGCTTTATCTCTCGCCAAACGCTATGGTCTCTGCATACCTCTTTCACCTCGTTCACTGTCACCAACCTCTTCATGCCCTCCAGGGGGTACCTGTGTTTTCGAAGGTCAACCGCGCTCTATAATATTAATATAGAAGTATAGATATGAATTACTCATACTCCGATCTTGCGAATTAAACATTTTCTTTTCTTATCAAGGACAATCGAAGAAATAAAATAATTTTTATTGTCATTTACTCTGGTAACAAGGCAAACCTGGGCGTTAAGTCCTTGAAAATTCAGCGGAAAGGGGGGAACGGGGGGTTTTAACGCTAGGTTCCCTCTACCTATCGTTTTGTATGCGGGATACAGCGTGAATCTAAAAAAACTAACAAGTTTGCTGGCTATTTGCGGATACGATAAGCACAATCATATTAAAATTTTATAACAAAATTTTGTTCAGTCCTTGCTTCTACAAACATAAAAATTTACACAGTGACTATGAAAGAATAACTATTCGTATTCAACAACTGTAGGAACTGTTTAAATTAGTATTGCTTTAGCGAAAACTTGCGCGCGATAATATCTTGGACATAATGAGGCTAGAAGTGATTGTGTTTTTGATATTTTTTTTTGAAATACTTGTTTTTCCATTATTTTGTTTAATTACAGTATTAAATTCATATTTACGGCTTAAATAGTTTTTTTTTTATGTTTAAGAATTGTTTACAAGTTAACGTAAAAGTAAGTCTTTTGTCTTTTCTAAAATAAATAAATCAGCTTCAAGCAGTATCCTGCACGCATCGATGTAGGCAGAAGGAACCTAGTCTTAAGACACTCCACCACTTTCCGCCTAATTTTTTGAGGCACTGCGTGTTGAGTGGCGGAATTCAACGCTGGACTTTTGCCTTGGTGCCAGGGTGAAGAAATTAAAATATTAAAAAATAATATTTTATTCCCTCGAGTGGAGATCGAACCCACTATCGTCGCGTTACAGTCACACCCTTGCGCCCCTAGATCACGACGGCCATTCACTTTTTTAATTTTGAAAATTATCCTAGTTTTCTTTGTAATTAAAAACATACATATTTTTATTGTGGATCATTCTAAGGAGATAGATTTATGCTGTCGTGGTGTTTTATTAAGAACTATTAAAGGGAAACAATTTCGTCATACATGATTTTTTCGCTAATTAACTTCTGAATGAAGCAATAACGCAGAGGAGGCGGAGACGCCCCCAAGATCTGTTTTGAATATTTTTAAAGTGTTGAATATTTTTACACACTTAAAAGAGGAACGAGTACTAATCCCGCTACTTACAAATCTTATACGATTTCTAAATAAGCATTTTTATTGTTACTCCTAATAACCATGGCGTGATGCAATATAGTCTAAAGCCTTCTTCGACATATGGGCTTTTTTAATAAAAAAAATGTTTCAATTTGAACCAATAGTTCCTAAGATTAGCGCGTTCAACCAAACAAACTTTATACTATTAGTATAGAAAAGTGACGGCTAATAGATATTCTTGTTTGTAACTTGACTTGGAAACTAAATTCACAACAGCAAGATAAACTAAAGATGACTGATACAAGCTTTAATTATAAAAAGAAAGTGTCATGTCGGAGCATCACGAAGTCTGACTGTAAACACGTCTGTTGTGGGTTCGATTTCCGCTCGGAGGAATAAATAATTTTAGAAAGACAATATACGGCATAGCTATACAGGAAGATAAGGATTAAGATATCTTGACACTAGAGTCCCACTGAATTTCTTACGAAACACATACAGCAATTTGTGTGATACAGTATGAAGCTAAAGAAACATAGGAATTTTGAATAATTATCTTGTTCTACAAATTGCAGTATATGCAATCAATGAGAATTGACCTCGTGGCCCTCGAACAGATAACAATCAGCTCATAGATAACGATCTATTGCCACATCCATGTAAATAACTCCATGATAAAACTAAAACAATGACAGCGAGTCCCAAAGCGAAAAACTTTTACAATCACTTTGTTGGTAGTTCTTTGGAACTGTTGCTGTAATACTTACTTAATAGAGAAACGTTTTAGGATATATATTGTATGTAATAAAAAGTTATTTTTTAAAGTAAGCATAATTGTAGAGAAAATAAGAAGCCAGCAAAATATGGAGCATTTGAGGAGTAGGTGTATTTTGTCTGAGGCCGTCATGACGCAGCGGCACAGCACAGATGTCTGAGTATAAACGCAGTGTTTGTGGATTCGAGTCCTACAATGAATAATTTTCATTTCCTCGCGTTGGTAACAGTACAACACGCGGCGTTGAGTTTATTTCATGCATAATGTCTCGAAAATCCGATGGCGCGTGGGATTTGGAGTCTCTTAATACTAAATTCCGTCTGGCTGCTCTTCTTTACGCGGGGCAGCGTTAAGCTATTATTGTTATTAAAAATATATTTAAAAATATTTTTTAGCTTCGCGCTGTATCCCGCATATAGCAGGTTAAGCAGAGGGAATCTGGGCTAAAACTCTGTTCCCGTCAAGACAGTTCCGTTCCCCACTTTTCGCCAAATTCTGGAACCATTGCGTGTTGAGTACCTAAACTCAAAACCGCACTTAGCCTCGTTACCAGAGCGAGGAAATGAAAATATAAAATATGGAATCGAACCGACAACCTGTCGCTCTTACAGTCGCAAGCTTGTGCTCCCCCGTTAAAACTGGTCTCATTTTTATTTTTTTTAATATAAACTAAAGTTGAGGCCAGTCGTGGCGCAGTGGCACGAAGTGTGACTGTAAAACCGACTGGTTGTGGGTTCGATCCCCACTCGAGGAGATGAAATATTTACTTAAATTTATATTTCCATTTCTTCGCTCTGGTACTTCGAGGCTAAGCGCGGCGTTGAGTTCTGCCACTCAACACGCAATGCCTTCAGAATTCGGCAGAAAGTGGGGAACGGAGTGTCTTAACACTAGGTTCCCTCTGCCTACCCTGCTGTGTATGGAATACAGCGTGAAGCTGAACTAAAGTTAAACTTTCTTATTTAATTTCAATAGCCATTGTGTATAAAGAAAATAGATATTGTCTTATATTTCCCAACTTTATTTCATAACATTTGACATATTATAGGAAACCATACATAAAGAGAATGTCATAAAACTTATAAAGATTAAACCGATAGAAGTTAATAATAGAGTGTGTATAATACATAATAGTAACGTGTGAACGGAATGATGTATGAGAGGTCTTATCTACGGTTATTAAAGAATTAATCTTCTATACTATAGTAACATAAAATAATAAAAACATTGTGTCTGTACACTGACATATAAAAATTTTATTAATAATCTTAAAATCCAAGTAAATTATAAGAAATAATTAAATGCTGCCTTAACAAAAAGTGTCATTAACATTTTTTAGTTTCACGCTATATTTCTCCGCTTTCCACCGAATTCCTGAAGCATCTTCAGCACTTGTTGTGTAGGAAAACTCAACGCCGCACGTTACCTTGTTACCAAATCGAGGTTCACTCGGCTAGCACCACTCGAGCAAATTAATATATTTACAGCATTTCCTCATTCTGGTGGAGGAGCGTGGCGAAGGCATGTAATGTCTCGATTTTGGAAGAAAAACGGAGAGTTTGAGCACTCCTTCGCCCACTCATACAACTCCATGTCTGGCCTGTTATGCGGATTTTTTTAATCTGTATTTTTTATGTATAAATATATATGTATATCTAAAAATAGTATAAAAATCCTTTCACCTATTCAATGTAAATCCGCTTTGAAAGTAATACTGTCAATATAATCGTCGAGTCACCATTTAAAAAAATATAATATAATATTGCCCACACCAAAAAATATATTAAAATAAGTTTGAATGCATAGCTTAAGAATGCATAAATAAAAATATTAGGTCAAATCAAATTAAGCAAATCATATTTTTAGCTATAACGCCCTACGTTCTAGAGTTTACTAAAGCGAAATAGTGATTGATGTATTACTAATTTATATTGTACCTATTCTCCAATCTCCACTCATTTTGAGAAATAGCCATAAAATTTATCAATTGGTCACATATGAGGCCAGTCGTGGCGCAAGAGCACAAACGCGCGACTGTACACGCGACAGGTTATGTGTTCGTCTCCCACTCGGGGATATGAAATATTTTCATTTCTATGCTCTGGTAACGAGAGAAGTGCGACAGAGAGTTCTTCCACTCAACACGCAACGCTTCCAGAATTCATCGGAAAGTGCGGAACGGAAGTGTCTTAATAAGAACGGAATGGATTAATGGGAACAGAATAACGTAACGCTAGGTACCTAAGATCCCTCTGCCTATCCCGCTATGTGCTGGATAAACGCTCGGAAACAAATAAAATACACGCGATAGTTGCCACAACATGACAACATATCACAATTGAGTTGTGCCATTCAAAATGCAATGTCTTTAAAACGAGACCAAACAAAACAATCAATATACACCTACAAATCATTATAATAGAAACCAATAATTAATTCCACAAATTTGGTATGGCGGGCAAAACTCTCTATGTAACCCATTGTTCAATACACGAACTACGAAATATTGCTAAGCGTTGCCCAATCGTCAATGTCACTACACCGCATTATTATAAAACGATTGCGCTCACTCAACCATAGGACACCCAATAATAGAAGTGAACAAGAATTTTGTCACTGCTACAAAGTAATTATTCTTAGTCCAATTATGTAGACCGACAGATCTCTTGCTTAAACCAGCTGGACTAATTATGAACACGAAAACTGGTTTCGAAAAAAATTGTTCTTATTGATTGAACTATAATTTTGTATTGCACTAACTGTAAGATCGAGAGTAAAATTTATCATGCATATATTCTGGTGTATTCTTGTGTATTTCGAGTGTAAAGTTTATCGTGCATATGGCATGAAGTGTGGTTGTTAACGCCACAGTTTGTGGATTCGATTCCTGTCGGAAGAAATCAAATAGTTTCTTCGGTTTGGTGTCGAGGCAAAGCGCAACGTAGAGTTTCGCCACTCAACACACACACACACAGAATTCGATGAAAAATTAGGAAAAGAGTGGCTTAACACTAGGCTCCCACAGCCTATGCTATGTGCGAGATACAGCGTGATGCTCTAAATAAAATAAAATAAAATAAATATTCAGTTTATTTACCTTGCATATCAATTACTTACTTTGCATATCAAGTTTTGTTTATCTCTAAAAATTATATTTGCAAATAATCGATCTTTTAATATCTTCCAAAAACCTCGTTTGTTATCTTTAATTTTGCATTACACCGAAGATTAACCCACAATTATTGGCGTCTTTGACCTCTTTCGTGGCTCAGACTGTAAGCGTGACAGGTTGTGGGTTCCATTCCCACTGGAGAACAAGTAATATTTAGTTTTTATTTACTACGCTCTGGTAACGAGGCAAATCGCTGCGTTGAGTTACGCCACTCAACACGCAATGCCTCCAAAATTCGGCGGAAACGGAAGTATTCTAATGGGAATGGACTGTTTTAGCATAAGGTATCCAGGCTTTGCTTACCATTCTATGAGCGGGATATAGAACGAGGCTGTGAAAAAAATCTAGCAGAATATCAAACACAGCTAAGATAAGATAAGATAAGATTAAGATATTTAGAAAATATAACGAATATTTCTTTTTTTTTTGCAAGATAATCTCTATTAGAATTGAGTACACTCTTCTCCAACAATGTTACAAGTTTTTGCAATAAAATGTACATACATATACTACATACTTATAATGAAATCTAACTCAGTAATTTCACATTGTAAATGTGATGAAATATAAGGCACTAGATTAGTTAAAAATAACTTTTTAAATTAACAAATCTGCGTAAATAGTTACTCTGTTACTCTAAAAAATGAACTATTTATAGGCGAGAAAAAAATACTCTTTTATATAAAATTTAAAGTAAATCTTTTGATAATTTGTCACGTCGACCTACATTTCAAAAATAAAAACTGAAAGATTATAACCAAATTACATGACTTACTTAATTTTATATAACCTTGAATAACTTTTCAGCTAAATTGTACAATAGATATGCAACAGCATGTCAAATTTTCTGACCGTATTATGATTTAAATGGCACATTGACACGAAATTGATTTCTTTTTCAGCTTCAACCTTTATGCTGCATATTGAAAAGTAGGCAGAGAAAGCCTAATATTTAGACACTCCGTTCTCTATTTTCTGCCTCATACAAGATAATGCGTATTGAGTGACAGAACTCAACGCCATTCGTTGCCAGAGCAGGGAAGTGAGAATATGATCACATACCATCTAGCTTGT